>QANX01007022.1:3519-50010 GCA_003254975.1 Ochetophila trinervis | reverse complement strand
AAAAAAAAAAAAAAAAAAAGTTGAAAAAGCAGAAAGCAAAAAATAAGAAATAAAAAGATAAGGAAAAGAAAATATATACATACCTTTTGGCGACTGTAGTAGGTACTCTTCTTCTTCTTTTTTTTTTTTTCAATGTTGGCAAGTGTAGTAAGTACTCTTTTCTTCTTCTTTTCGTTTTTTCTTTCTCTTCTTCATCTTCTTCTTTCTTGTTTTCTCGATAGTGACAGCATGCAGCAATTGCATTTTTTATTTTGATTTATTTTGTTTTGTTTTTTTTAATAGTTTTATGACATTATAACCCTAAATCTATATGAGTTTTTTTAAAAAAGTCGATCAAGATTTAATTAAAAAAAATTGAAATCATACATTATCACAGAGGTGTAAGCCTCATGCACCTTAGGGCACTACTACATGAGGCAGTACGCCTTGGCACTGTGAGGCGTAAGCCTCACCTGGAGAGAGTGAGGCGTGTGCCCTGAGGCACTTTTCGAGCGCCTCGAGGCGTAAATTTTGAACGATTTTTAAAACACTAGCTGTTAGCAATCTATCCAAAAAATATTTTTTTTCTCTTATGTACATTTTTTTTTAGAAAATAGGTTTAAATGCACTTTAGTATCTTTTAAAATTGAATTTGTTTACATTGGATTCGCTATAATTAATTTGTGCAATTGATAAATTCTAAATTTAAAAAAGTTACACTTTTGTCCAATTTAGGTCAAATTTAGTTAAAATTGACAAATTTCGTCAATTTAAAAGCTACATGTATAACACGTGACCTTTAAAATTGATTTTTTTATTTTTTATTGTACCAAAAATTAAAAAACATGAAAGAAAATTTAAAATTTATTTATGGTTTTTTTTTTCTCTTTTTTAAATTCTTTTTTAGTATTTGGTACAATTAAAAATGAATAAATTAATTTTTGAGAGTCACATATTATTCACATGACTTTTAAGTTGACAAAATTTATCAATTTTAATTAAATTGAACAAAAGTTCAATTTTTTAAAATTTAAAAGATATCAATTGCATAAATTAATTGTAAAAATTATTATGTGAACAAATTCAATTTTAAAAAGTAGTAAAATGTATTTAGACCTAGAAAATATTATATATACCACCTCTAAAATTTAATTTAATTAAAAACAAATCTTTTAGGTTAGAAAAATAACAAGCATCTCTTAGTAATACCTTTCAAAAAATATTTTTTCTTTTCTAAATGGTAAATAAAAATATTATAATACTCTCAGCTCTTTTTTATTTTAATTAATTTAATATAGTATCTTAATAATTAATAATTATTTTTTTAATAAATTTTAATTAATTTAATTTAAAATCATAAATTAAATTCTCATTCTCTCTCTGTCTTTTAAATATTTATAAATGTTTAAAGGATCAATATATATAACCATCTTATTTTAGTGAAGGACATTTTTGAAAAATCTGAAAAAGAAAGAAAAAGTCCCATTTTCTTTCCCACCTTCATCCACTATTTGTGCTTCATCACCGTCACCATCAACATCTCCTGTTAGTAGCCAGCAATTGAGTATGATGATCTAGCTATAAATCTCCAACAAAATCACCTCCAGAGCCGACAATACTACCCCACCATCCAAAGATTTCTCAAACAACTTTAATACACAAACTGTTAAAAACCTTAGGTTCAAGTTGCTTATGGAAAAAGCAACAATAAAAGCTCCAATGGAAAACTTGAAGAACAGAAGAGAGGAAACAAGAGAGCTAAGACTTAGGGAAAATAGAAAACTATATTTCTCATTAATTATGAAATAATACATCAAGGTATGTTTATATACCGGAAAGAATAATACATTTAGGAAGGAAAGCTGTTATACTGTTATAACAGCTTTACCAAAATAGTAATTACAGCTAACTTGTCTAACCAACTTGCACACGTGGTATATTACCTATAAGCTGTATCCTCTATATTATTCCAACACCCCCCGCAAGCTGAGGATGGGACAATTGAAGCATCCAAAGCTTGGAAAGCAGCTCTCTGTGATGAGAAGAACTCAAAATTTTGGTGAGGACATCAGCCACTTGATGTTGAGTAGGCATATAAGAAAGCTGTAACAAACCTTCCATAACTTTCTCTCGGGTAAAATGACAATCAAGCTCTATATGCTTAGTTCTTTCATGGAAAATGGGATTACGTGCTATATGAAGAGCACTTTGATTGTCACAATGAAGTGTGACAGGCTTCAAAGAAGGCAGACCTAATTCTTCAAGCAATCGAACCAACCAAGTTATTTCAGCTGCAGCCTGTGACATGGCACGATACTCAGCCTCCGAGGAAGATTTAGACACAGTACTCTGTTTCTTAGATTTCCAACTAATAGGAGACTTGCCTAATAGCACAACGTAACCAGTCACAGATCTTCGTGATATAGGACATGAAGCCCAATCTGAATATGAGAAAGCTTGTAGAACAAGATCATCAGTAGCCTGCAATAAAATGCCTTGCCCTCGAGTACCAAGAAGATATTTAAGAACATGATAAGCAGCTGCCAAGTGAGAAGTGCGAGGAGATTGCATGAATTGACTCAAGGTTTGCACTGTAAAAGCAATATCTACCCACTTGCAACCTATAGGCTTCTTTCCTTTAGGCAACTCAACCACATCCCAAGTATGATTAGCATGTAAAGCAGTAAGCTCTTTTTCCATGGCACTAACCCAATTAGAATCCAGTGAGGCTCGATCATAAGAGGTAGGTTCAATAAGGTTGTGTAAATGTGCAATATGAGCTTGAGAAACAGAAGGTAAATGATTAAAAGCAACTAAATGACACCAATGAGAAGAATGAGAGCTGGTGGCTGTGTTACAAACAAAATTCTGCAAGTATGTGGGAGCTTTGTGGTTCCTAGTAGATCTTCTTAGTCCTATAGAAGATGGTGTTTGAGTAGGTGGAAGTTCTGAGTTCACAAGAGAAGTGTGCTTATGGAGAGAAGACAATGAAGGTGTTATAGAAGTAGAAGTAGGTGAGTCAGAATCAGATAAATCCATATGGAAATCTGGAAGTGGGATAGGACACTCAAAAGGAAATTGAAAAGAAGAAAAATCTGTGATAGGAATGGGCATTGGAACAGTGGTACTTGGTACAACAATGTTGTGAAAAGGAAAACAAGATTCATGAAAAACAACATCTCGAGTAATGATGACTCTGTGAGTATCTAAATCCAAAACCTTATAAGCTTTCTGGTTATATGCATAACCAATGAAGACAGAAGGTTGAGCTCGAGGTTGGAACTTGTCTCTCTGTCTTTTAAGTGTATAAACAAAACAAAGACAAACAAAAGCCTTAAGATGAGAATAACAAGGCTTATGATTAAAAAGAATTTCATAAGGTGTTTTGTTATGTAAAGTAGAAGAAGGAAATCTGCTGATAAGGTATGTTGCTGTTAAAATACACTCATTCCAGTATGTTAAAGGTAATTTGGATTGAAAAAATAGAGCTTTAGCTGTTTCCAAAAGGTGTTTATGTTTTCTCTCCACAACACCATTTTGTTGTGGAGTATCAACACATGAAGTTTGATGAACAATTCCATTTGAATTATAAAATTGTTTTGCTGAAACATCTTTTAGTTCTAAAGCATTGTCTGTCCTAATAATTTTAACAGCAACACGAAAATGAGTTTGAACATAGACTACAAAAGCTTTAAGAACAGAAATAGCATTGCTCTTATGTGATAAGAAATGAGTCCAAGTAGACCTAGAGTAATCATCCACAATAGTTAAGAAAAATTTATAACCATTGTGACTAACTTGATGAAAAGGACCCCAAGTATCCACATGTAACAATTCAAAAATATGGGAAGAGTTAGTTTGACTAGAAGGAAATGATTTTTGATGCATTCTGGCTTGTGGGCAAATTTGACAAATGGAATGATCTTTATTATTAAAAGGAAGATCAATAACATGTTTCAAAACAGAAAAAGGTAAATGTCCCATTCTAAAATGCCACAAATCATGAATTGAAAGTTGTTTAGGTACATGTGTATTAGTAATAGAAGACACACTGTTATTACAAGTAGTGTTTGAAGTTGAAGCAGAAACTGAATGCTTAAAAGATAAGCTAGGAATGACACCACATGGATCCTTGCAGTGATCTTTAGTAACAAAATACAAGCCACCAGCTTGTTTACCAAGGAGAAGATCCTTGTTCATTGAATGGTCCTGAATAAAAGAAGAATTTGGAGTGAAAATTACTTTACAAGATAAATCTTTGCAAAGCTTTTGTACTGAAAGTAAGTTGAAATGAAATTCAGGTATGTGGAGGACTCGGTATAGGGTAAGTTTGGTGTTTAGCTGAACTGTGCCTATATGAAGTATTTTTGCTTGTTTGCCATTTGGCATAGTTATGAAATTAGGTTCTGTGATGGGAGTGAAAGAAGTGAAAAGGCTCAAATCTGGGCTTATATGATCAGTTGCCCCACTGTCAATTATCCAATTATGGTTAATACCAGTAGAAAGAAAACAACTACTGTTACCTACTAAAAAGGCATTTGTAGCAAAACTTTCAGTGTTTCTTGCATTCCCAAATTCTGAATTAGTCTTATTCAGCAAGGCAACTAATTGATTGTACTGCTCCACAGTGAAGTTTGACATGGCATTAGAATTTGAAGTATTTCCCATTTCTGCATTGCTTCCAGTTCCTTGAGCCAGATTTGAATACCTTCTTTTATCCTTATTGAACTTATATCCTGCAGGGTAGCCATGAAGTTTATAACATGTATCTGTAACATGTCCAGGAATTTTGCAGTGGTTACACACAACATTCCTCTTGCTATTCTGTGTTGATTTTGCAAAATTCCTTTGTTGAGTAGAATGATTCCCAGTATGTTTAAAAACATCATTCCTTGAAACCATAGCTGCTGAGTCTCCAACAATCCCACTTGGGTTAAAAATCTCCCTTTGCTTTTCTTCTTGAAGTAGAATATTATAAATCTGATTCATTGATAGCAAAGGTTGCATTATCAGTATATTTCCCCTCATAGCTCCATATGATTCATTCAATCCCATAAGGAATTGCATAATGTGCTGCTGTTGAATCAGGTTTGCAAAAAATTGATGCTGAGCCACAAGTGCAATTGGGAATTGCCACCAATGAAGAGTATTCATCCCAAAGTCGTTTTACTTTTGTGAAATAGCTTGTTATAGACAGGTTGCCTTGACCGACTGAGGTCAAATCTCTTTGAATTTGATAAATCTTCGCCACATTGGATTTACCAAACCTTTGCTCTAACTCTTTCCAAATTTCTTGAGTTGTTGAGCAATAAACTATGCTCTCAGCTATTTCATTTGTAACAGCATGGATTATCCATGAAATAACCATGCTGTTACAACGCTCCCAATAAGCACGCAGAGGAGAATTTATATCTGGAATCTCACAAGAACCATCTATAAATCCTAATTTATTCTTTGCCCTGAGTGCGATTACCATAGATCTATTCCAGTGAGAGTAATTGTCTCCTTCTAGGACCTTAGTCACTAACTTTACTCCTGGAGAATCTCCATGATGAAGATACAATTCATGATTCGAATCTATAACAACTATCTCCTCGGTCGATTTCTCAATTTTAGACATTGTTAAAAAAAATTTCAGAATGAAATTCTCAGATTTCAGATGTACACAAATCAACAAATGTATTTCTCTTTGTACGATTTACTATAAAACAGCAATCGTAAACCTAAAGAAGAATTTATGATGAAGAAAAGAATTTACTTACATGATCTCTGCAAGTAAATACATGAAACAGAGTATGCGGAACGTAGATTTGAAACATGTATTCAAGACCTTAGCCTCCCTGCTCTGATACCATGTTAAGAACTTTAGGTTCAAGTTGCTTATGGAAGAAGCAACAATAAAAGCTCCAATGGAGAACTTGAAGAACAGAAGAGAGGAAACAAGAGAGCTAAGGTTTAGGGAAAATAGAAAACTATATTTCTCATTAATTATAAAATAATACATCAAGGTATGTTTATATACCGGAAAGAATAATACATTTAGGAAGGAAAGCTGTTATACTGTTATAACAGCTTTACCAAAATAATAATTACAGCTAACTTGTCTAACCAACTTGCACACGTGGTATATTACCTATAAGTTGTATCCTCTATATTATTCCAACACAAACCAAACAAATAAAACCCACAATTCAAGCAAAAATCAGATTCAAAATTAAGCTCTCCTCAAAGCTCATCAATGGCACTTTGGAATTTATTAGTTTTCTTCAACATGCATCCATTGGGGATGGAAGAGGGTGTGGAAAGGAACAAATTCATATAAAAATACGGTCAAATAGTGACTGGTTTTTCTCCGATTTTCAGTGAGAGTCTCAAAGAGAAAAGTTGAAATTTGGCTGTCTAGAGATCAAATAAGCTGAAATTAAGCTCTCCAATGAATTCCTAAAGCCGAAAAACTTAAAAAGAATGTTGTTTTATAAGCTGGATGATGAAGATTGAAGCAATTTGTTTTTTGCTTGCAAGCATATACGGGAGAAAGGGGAAAAATAAATTGTTTCAAATAAATTGTCACCTAAGCGTGAGAAATGAAATTTGGATTAATTTAAAAAAATAATATTTTATTAAAAATTAACAAAAAAATAAAGCACATTTGCTAATAAATTAATGTTGTGTCAGATGTTTAATGATATTGACATAAGTTTTTGGTCATCGGTGTTCAAAAATATACAAATGGGAAATATTGGCTAATGGCAAAGAAAGTTGCTGTCATTTTTTTAACATAAAAAATCTGTTTGTAATTTCATCAAAGCTAAAAAAAAGGTATATGTATTATGTAATATGCCATTGTATATGACTAAACGTCCAAACCCAAACCAATCAACATTCCTTAGTTCACTCGAGGCCTAACAAGCCAAAATTGGATTAAGATTCCACTGAGGCAACTTTAGCGGCGAAGAAGAAGAAAAATAAGCTGAAAGGTTTTTTCTCTCTCTGTTTGAAGAGCAATCGACTGCGACGGCGGTAGAACGATCAACTTCGTCAATTCTTTAGATTTCCATAGACATCAAGTTATTATAAAAAACTAGATCATATTTGTGCAAAGATAAACTTTATTATTAATGATATTATTAAATTATTAAAAATATAATAGTTAATATGAAATTTTAAAAAAAATTGAAAAACCATTCTATTCTAATTAATTTTTTTTAAATGTTAAATGTGAAAAACTTCTATTTATATCTTTTAAAAAATATGTATATTTTTAAAATTGAATTTGCACCAATAACAATGCGAATTCGTATTTTTGTTTATCATATTTCAGTATCATAAATGAAAAATATTATAAGACACGCTGATAAAATAGAAAGCAGATAAAACAATAATATAATTTTTTTCAAACTTACTAATTCATTTTATGTGAGACATTTTTCGTATACCGTTTTACTTGAAGATAAACAAAATAATGACTTTCTATACTATATGGACAACAGATGAAACAATAAAAATAAAAAACAACTATTAAAGGCCAAAAAAAAAATATTATGTTTTAGAAAATGAGGTTGTACATAAAAGAATGGTTTTTTAATATATAAATAAAGTTCACAAGTACTTATGAAGGATTTTGGAAAACCTTTTTAAAAACCATATTATCTGTTGAGTTACATTATTGTTCATCTTTATTTATGATCAACATCTTTAATCATTTATTGTCTCTCACTTTAGACATTGCCACATATAATTGATCATGGCTAAAAACAGGGTTTTGAAGGAAAAGTCCAAGGTTTGTTAAATTCTGCCATTGACTATTGTTTATCGACATAGCAAACAGAAAACGAAAATTGACTCTTTTGAAATTTAAATGGAAGTTTCAAATTTGAAAAAGTCAATGTCATGCTGGAATGAATAGTTTATGACCCACATTTGATCCAGTAATAATATTTTCTTCTATAACATGAGTGCCAAGTTGAGTAACAACTAGTCTTGTTCCATTACATAGTCCTGAAGACTGGTCTATATTTCTTAGTAGCATAATATGAGCTCTAATTTTTAGCTTGAGAAGATTATTTGGAAGACCTGAACAATTAATGTTGTTTAAGAACTCTGGAGTGTGCATATCTTCATTGGAAAGTAAATTCCATTCGAATTTACATATATTGTCAAAATTTAAATATGTTTGTTAGTCATCAAACATATTAGAAAGAATATAATCATTAACTGAATCAACAATTTTAAGTGTGAGGGCAAGTATTGCCCTGTCATGCAAATAGGTAGGATGCTGGACATGTTCAAATAGAGAAGAATATGTACTGTTGACAATAGTTTCAATTGGATCACCACATTCCTCTAAAATGATATCATTTGATATTTCTATCAAACCTTCGCTATCATTGGGTTGATTGTTATAGTGAAAATTAGATTACTTGCAAGTACACAAATTAACAATTAATAAAGTAGTTTTATTAAAAAAGACTGAATATCGATCACATGATAAATAATGTCGCTAATAATTGAAAAATAAATTCTATTGCTAATAAAATCTAGAAAAGTGAAAGATTGTTTGAGTGATTGATTGATTGATTTTGTGAAGAGAATTAAAAAGCAAACTGTAAATAAAAAGTAATTAAGAAAGCAAAGTAAATAAAGCAAAAGTTTGAAATTACTGATGGAATAAGGATTATAACTTTACCACTATTAATCTTATTTAGTTTCAATGCATGAAAAATTCATTAGCTAACCTCTCTTAACCTAAAATGACCAAAAGTTGATCTCTCAATACATTAAAATAGTTTAATTGTTCTCAATCTAAACTACCAAATTTAAGCCCTAAGATATGCAAACCCAATAAGCCATTGTTAAGGTGTCACTAGGCATGATGATATTTATTTACCATGTATTTCATAGCAAATAATACTATATCCCTTACTCCTAAGTTAACATAATATTAAATCATTCACATTTTCATGAAAGCATTAAGATCAACAATGAAATATTAAACTATCAATATGATTTAAAACTAATCATGCATTAAAAACTAAATATTCTAAATAAGGCTACATCATAATACTTATAAAAGCTTAGTTATTCATGTTCTTAACAATAACCTTCAATATATTCAAAGAAAACATATTTTGGATAAAACAAAGAAGAAGAAAAAAGAGAAAGCAAATCTAGATCTTTGTGGTTGGCCGAAAACTCCTTGTTCTCACTTTAATTGTTCTTCAAAAATTTATTTTCAAGTGCAAGGTTGACTCCTCCCAAAGCTTGGTTGAATTATCCATCCTTCATTCTCTTGATGCAGCTGAATTCTCCATTCTTCCTAAACCCTTGAGACTTGTGCTGAGTGATGTAGAATAATTCAGAGCACTAAGGTATATGGTATTTATAGGAAAAAAAAATGCTTGTAAAGCATGTAAAAACCCTAGAGTTATAACCTTACTCTACTTATAATTTCAAAAGGTATTAGGAAATAAAATATGAATAAAAATCAAAATCCTTCTTATTATCACTCTAATGGCTAGCCATATCGGGTTATAAGAGTAACTGATGCCCTCAAAATGATGTCACACTCCCAATTAGATTATGAACGGAATCCATATCTTCTTATTATCTTAATCTTCTTTTATTACCTCCTTCATTCTCAAATTAATACTCCAATTAATATTGGAATATTCTAAAATTTCCAAGTGGCATGTGATGTAGAAATATTAGTATACCTAGCTGGACAGTAATGATGTGGCATTCTCAGTCATCCATGCGTAGTGGCATCCTAGTTGACAAAGACACTCTCCTTTCTATTTTCTATGTCCATCAAGTAGATCCCGAACACAATTTGGATGACCAAATACACTTCAAATTCATTGATATTAGATTCAAAAGTTAGGTCTATGTCTTCCTTTCCAAGCATAAAGAGATTGCACAAAGTAGACAATGGGAAGGCATTCAAATGTCAATTTCCCCATAGAAGTGTAAGCTTGTAGCAACTGCTAAAAATGTCTATCTTCAAAATCAAACTGGTACTGATTGGCTGATCCAATTGCTATGAAACTTTATATAATTGATCTTTCATGAATGAGGAATCATTAGCAACTAGAACTGCACAAAAATACTATGTGTATCTTTAGATATAATTTATTTAGTAAAAGTTGCATAGAAAATACAACAAATTTCAGCATTTGTTCTTCTTTCTCTGAAAGTAGAAAAATGCAGAAAATTAATATTTTTCAATAACGATTAGCTCAAAACTAGCAAAAATCTAACATAAAATATGGAACAAAAAACAATAACTTTTTATGTCTATTAGTGACCAACATTATCATCACCAACCTTAAGTATCCATTTCGAGAACAATTTTATTTCATTTGATAAAGATTTTGACAAACTTGACCTCAACCTCATATTCTCAGACAACTTAAGCACCTTACAGGAAGACTACAAATAGGAAAAGTTGATAGTTGTAGATACTATTTTTCGTTGACTTGCTCGTGAGATAACTGGTAAAATCTGCTTGAAATCACCTCCTAAAACCACTACATTTTCTCCAAAAGGATGTTGAGAGTTGTTTGGTTTCCTAAACCTTAGAATATCTCTCATTCTCTTATTCAAAGCCTCAAAACAATATTTCATAGTCATGGGAGCTTCATCCCAAATAATTAGCTTTGCTGTTATGATTAACTCAACCAATGGACTATTTTGCTTAATGGCTGTATGTAGAATCCTCGTTGACAATAATAAGGATCTGAAATCTAGAATGAGAAGTTCTACCACCGGAGATTAACAATTTAGCTATGCCACTTGAAGAAGCAGTGAGGATATTCTCAACTTTGGATCTAAGAAAAGCATATAGGGTTCCCCAAATGAACGTCTTTCCAGTACCTCCATATCTATACAGAAAAAAATAATCCTCCTTTATATTTAAAATTTGCATCAATAATTGTGTCATAAACTTCTTTTTGAGCACAATTGAAAGAAGAAATGAGGGTTTCATGTTCTTTAGTAAGGGCAATTATGTCATAGCTAAGCTCATATTGAATCACTTTTTTAGATGCTTTAAACATATCACCTAATAGAATAGGCATGAGAGGATAATCCTTCAAACTTTTATTATTGCTTATAAGCAATTTTTCTATTTCACATAGTTCGAGCTTTTTCAATTGTTCATCAGATAGCATTAAGTTTGCAATCAAACAATAATATTAGTTTTTAAACAAATAAAAAAAATAGTCCATTAACTTTGCAAATATCATCATAAAAGGTACAACATTTTGCACTGTTCAACAAGATCCTGTAGTAATATTTCTCAGCACTACTGGGAGAAACATATAAAATTCTACCAATGAAAAATCATCTCTACCTTGGAGACCATTTTTTCTGTTGTTGTTTCCAACAAATTTGGTGGAAACTTGGCATAAGTCAATTGTCTTGCTTTATGATATTCCTTATTAGTTTCCATCTAGGCCATAAACATAGTATTCTTGCTAGCTTGAGTGTTAACTATAGAATCTAATAAATCATTATCATCAAAGAGTATTAACTACTAAGGAGGGAGGCGAAATGATATTCTTTCTACGTATGACTCTCTGTGATTTATAAACTAAAAATTCTTCAAATAGCCATACATGCTGATACATACTTGCAGCCAAAGTACATTAAAATCTCATTATAGACATTTATTATATGGTTTATAAAATGGAGAAGTTCTATAATATTATGTTTCTACTTGAATATTACAACTATTGATTTTATTTACTAAAAAAACTTTATTTACCAAAAAAAAATCAAAATAAACAATTCTATTTGATTTATTGATACAAAAAACAACTATTCTATTTAATTATATTTTAACAATTAAAGATTTGAAGCAAGAAAATATTGCAATGCTTTCTTTCTTAAAAACTGGCTCTAAGCTATAGATAAGAATTTACATTCACTTATATTCACATAATATTTTTATATATATACATATTAACATGTAGTTATAAAACCTCGTGTTCTAGCCCAACTTATGTACATAACCTATTCATTTTTCGAATTAAAATGACAATTTATGAATTCTTCTTATAAAAATTTATGACTAAAATAAGTGAACAAACTCATACATTGTTAAGATAGAAAATAGAAAAAGATAACACAATTACATGTTCATCTTTCAAAACCATCTCAAGGCTGTTAATCTCACCATGCTTATTATTGCCAGGTGTTATCCACAACTTGACAAACCGTACATCTAATCTTACAGGATTGCTTGGTAGGAGATATATCACAAATAAATACTACGTTTCAACCATAGTCAGATATAAATTTACAAAGAAATTAAACTCAACAGAAGTATAATGTAATATATATGGAGGAAGCAAATGAGTTTCTATATAATTTGTTATTATTTCTATTCATTGACTACTGCAATAAAAAAAATTCCTTCAATGCATGAACACTTTCTACTTTGATGTCATTCTTCTCAACAAACTTTCCATCATCTATCTATATAAAACTCTACTCCTTCCAAAATCTTCTTCAATTTTTTTTCTTGCTCATTCAATATATATAAATCTATTTTTTATATTTTATTTATGAAGTTAAAATCTAATAAAATTATTTAAATATGGATAAAAATTTATTCTTTATTCTCCATAAAATCGGAGGTTATCTAACACAATTCTCTTCAAAGTTCTCTCCAAATTTTCCGCTCAATCAATATATTTATATATAGATGTATCTATTTTTTCAATTTTATTTATGAAGTTAAATCTAATAAAATATTTTAAATATGGATAAACATTTCTTCTTCATTCTCCATTATTGAATAAAATCATCTCCAATTTTTTTCCTGCTCATTCGATATATTTATATATATACATTTTTTTTAGTTTTATTTATGAAGTTAAAATCTAATAAAATACTTTAATATGGATATAAACTTCTTCTTCATTCTCCATAAAATCTAAAATTATTTAATAAAATTCTCTTTTATTTTTTTTTCCTACTCATTTTATCTAATAAAATTCTCTTTGCTTATTCCATAGAGAGCCAAAAAAAAAGGAGATAATTTTTTGATGCAGCAAATTATATAGTACCTCTTTCCACTCTTCCATATCCCAATTTTTACTTTTTTAAATGCATATAATATTTTATATCCATATTTATATTATTTTATTTTTTTATTTCTACTCTTTCAAAACTTTCCATCATCTATTCTTTCCACTGAATTTTCAAAATCTTATATTTCAAATTTTCCATTTTAATTTTGAAGACTTGAAATTAAGCTGGATGAGGTGTTAAAGAATTTACGAACCAATAAGTTATTTGAGAGCACTAATGCAAGTAAGAATAGTTTATTTATTTCTTTTAGATTAACAATGTTTGAAAGTCACAAAATTATTCATGCTTATTTTGATTGTTTATATTATTACTTATTGATTTTACATATACTATATTTGTTTAGTACTTTACATTCTTGAGTTCCAAAAGCATGGTTTGCCTCATGCACATATTCTCTTACTTTGAAAATGTGAAGATAAAATTCATTCTTTTGAACACAAATGTTTTAAAATCTTGAGATTCCAGACAAATATATATATATATATATATAAATCCAGTTTTGTATGACATTATTCAACATCATATGATATCAGGCCCTTATGGAGTTCAAAATACCACTATCATTGACAATGATGGTTATCCAATATATAAAAGGAGATATATTAGAAAGTTTGTTGAGAAGAATAACATCAAGTTGGATAACAAATTTGTAGTCTCGAGATGATGGAAAGTTTGTTGTAAATATTTATCCCACAAAATTATAGCTTAAAATGTTTTGTTAAGTAAAAGAAAATATTTCATCAAATTATTAACTCTTTATGACTGTCATATTAATGCAAAAATCTTGATCAAAGCATGACATTTGATTTAACTCAGATTGGCTACAAATGCTCAAATCTTGTAAGCCGATCCAAAAGAAGTGAAATTATGCAAAGACTAAATCAACCATTAAGTAGAAGACTAATAGAGTACATAAAATATAAAGCCTGCAAAATCTTTAATTTTGCAACACTGGATTATGAGAACAACGACATCATCAGTATGTCATTCAAGATAAGAACTGACCTTCCCTGCATAGTCATCCCATATGGTGCAAGATAGTTTTCTCTTTTTGTATAAAGACATACACAACATAGGGGATAATGTTAAAATGATGAATAGGTAAAGACATACACAACATATGAGATAATGTCAAAATGATGATTATGACCAATAAGTCAGCAATAAAATAGTTTACATACTGAAGATCTTCAAGATTTATAACAATTCTCTGATGTGGCTTCCCATCTTTATTAAAATCACCAAGCTTGTGATAATTAAAAAATTTACCTATCACCTCTCTCAACAAAGATATAGTTGCTCGTTTAGCAAACAGAGCAACAAAATGTAAAAATTAAAATGGAAGTAAAAAATTATTCACCAACTAAATATTTGTCATCAGCCACACCGTTCTAGAAATTTCTCCAAAATCATGAAAATTAAAACCATATTTTCGAATTGTCATCGGTTCATTCTTCTCACAAATAGAAGTAGACAATCGGAAATCAATCATATATGGATGTTTAGGGGCTGTATCCACCACCTTTTCCTTAAGAGAGAACTAGCTTATGTCATAAAATTTTCCTTCCTTCACAATTTTGATAAACTTCATTACAAAGGATTGTTTGACATAAGCATGAACTCTTTTGTCCTATAAAAATTTATGAAAAAAGAAGTGAACAAATCCATACAGTATTAAGATAGAAAATAGAAAAAGATAAAACAATTATATGTTCATCTTGCAAAACCATCTCGAGGCTGTTAATCTCACCATGCTCATTATTTCCAGGGGTCCACAACCTAACAACTATACATCTAATCATCCAGAATTACTTGGGAGGAGATATATCACAAATAGATACTATGTTTCCAACCATAGTCAGATATATATTTACAAAAAAATTAAATTCAACAAAAGTAGAATGTAATATATATGGAGGAAGCAAATGAGTTACTAAATAATTTGTTGCATATGAAAATTGAACCCAAAAGCAATCGAAAGAAGGAAGCTATCATCCACGAATCTTGTTATTATTTCTATTCATTGACTACTGCAATATAAAAAAATCTTTCAATGCATGAACCTTTTTTATTTTGAAAATTTTAAAAGTTTAAGAATTAAACATAAAATAATATTAATATAGATAGAAAATATAACATGTAGTTAGAGAAAATTAGAATATAGAAAAGTAAAAAAAGGTAAACCACGAACCTTGTTGATATTTCTATTAGTTGATTATTGCAATATATAAAAAAATCTTTGAATGAATGAGCCCTATTTATTTTGAAAGAATAAGAATTTTGAATAAAATAATATAAATATGGATATAAAATATTATATACAGTTAAAAAAGTAGAAAATTGGAATATGGAAGAGTGTAAAAGGGTAATCCATGAATCTTGTTATATTTTCTATTAGATTAGATTTTAATTTTAATTTTGAAAATTTATCCAAATACAGATTTTAACTTAAAAAAAGAAGAATATGAGGCTATTTATATATATATATATATATATGTAATATTTGAAAGTGTAGATTTTTTTTATCCATATTTAAAATATTTTATTAAATTTTAACTTCAATTTTGGAGATTTACCCAAATACATATTTATAAATTTTAACTATTTAAAATATTTAAAATCCGATTACACTATTTGAAAGTGCAGAGTATTTATCCATATCTCCAATATTTTATTAAATTTAACTTCAATTTTGGAAATGTACCCAAATGCATATTTTAACTTAAATAAATATATATATATATATATATATTATATTTGAAAGTATAAAGTTTTTTTTAATCCATATTTAAAATATTTTACTAGATTTTATCTTTTATTTTGGATATTTATTCAAATAGAGATTTTAACTTTAAAAAAAAAGATATATATATATATAAATGTTACATGAGCGAGGAAAAAATGCAATAAAAACGAATCCTTTAGAATCCTTTTTATTTTAAAAAGTTTGAAAAAGTAAGAATTAAGAATAAAATAATATAAATATGGATAGAAAATATTATATGTAGTTAAAAAATAAAAAATTAGGATATGTATATACATATTATTATTATTAAATTGTCAAGAATCTTGTTATTAGTATTATTATATTTTAACTTCTAGTTTGGAAATTTATCAAAATATAGATTTTAACTTAAAAAAAAAAATTATATATAAATATTGAATGAGGAGGAAAAAAAACTGAAAAACAATCTGGAGAAATTTTGGAAGTAGTTGAGTTTTAATAGATAATATATATGACATAAATTATATCTTCAAACATAGAAAGAAATCTCTAAATGTTTTGGCCTATATATATGTATATATATCTTTATCTCCTCACCAATTAGGAGTATTCATCTGTTCAAAATCGATCTATTTTGGCAGTAACTAATATGATCCAATTTGTAATCAATTTTGTGATTTTCAATTTAATTTAAACCGATTTTAACATTAGATTCAGTCCGATAATGGTTGGTCTGGATTAGATTTGAATGGTCGATTTCGGATTAGATTTGGATTTGACCCACTTAGTGCATGTCCGTTACCTCATTTATTGCATTCGCAAGCATTAAACACCTGTATGCTGAGCATTTAACGAAGAAATAAAGCTTTTATTTCTCCTTAAATGATGATGACGTCAATAGGTGTTGGAGATGCTTATAAATACCATATTAAGCATCTAAGGAAAGGGGGCCAAGATCATTTTCGGCATATACGGTGAGAAAAACCTACTACATGCAAATATATTCTCTTTATTTTTCGTCAAAAGGGAGTGAAACCACTTGAGACCCAAGGCATTATGCTAAAAGGGTCTAGAATCTTAGACCTTGATGGGCTCGACCATTGAAATCTCAAACCACCGATCCGATAGTAATCCTTTATCTAGTTAACATGCCCCTTGAATCTAGATTTGACTATTTTTTGCATCAACAGTTTGATGCCCACCATGGAGCTTGAGTTAAAAGCTTTTTGGTTATGCTATTGTTATTCTTTCCTTTTTTTTAACCCATATGTGATTTTCAACTGCCATCTCTATCACCTTTAAAGTCACGTTAAGAATGGCAGACAATAGGCAGTCGCTAACTGTGAACGAAGATGGAGCTATGATCTACCATCCACCGTTGGAACATTGAAATGGTAGGAATGCTACTCAAACTTCCATGCATGTCCAAACTAGACCCAATTTTGTATCTAAATTGGACTTCAACTGGTTATCCACAATGGTAAACTACTTAATGGAGCAGCTCTAATGACTCAAGCAACAATCCAACGGTCCCTTGAACGCATAAAAAATGGTAGAAAACATCAATGTCTCTGATCGACGAAAATAATCAGTGGATGTGCTTGAAAAAGTAGAAAGCACATGGCGTTCTAAGGAAGAACAACATTCCCAAAAGTAAAATAAAACTGCTAGTGTACCATGTCTAAGTGTGCATGGAGACATAGGTGTCAGACCAGCCACCTATCAACCAGATCCAATACTTTTGGAATGGATCCACTTGCTGGAACATCATGTTCATAGATTAGATGCAAATAATCTCTCATGTCTAAAGGAAGAATGTGCACCGAAAATTTTTGATTGCCTTTTTTTTAGCGATCATCCACACTAACATCCTACATCATTTTCAGATTGCTCGACTTGAAGTATACAATGAAAGTATTGATCCAAATGAACATGTTGATCACTATCAAATTGTCATGATATCGACATGATTCTTGTCCTACGATAATGATGGAGTTATGTGCAAAGTATTCCCTACAAGCTTGAAAGGGTCAGCTCTGGCCTGGTTCAATCGGCTTAAATCGAAAACAGTAAGTTCTTTTGATGAACTTGTGCATGTGTTTGAGCTACAATTTGATTCAAGCCAAAAGATTGAAGCAGACATAGATGATTTGTTCACTTTAGTCCAAAGCATAAATGAATTTTATGAAGTAATGTGGCAATACCTTGCCAATCTTTGCATTCCAAAAAAGTCAACATTGACGGAGAGTTCTATTCTTTTCTGACCAGATGGAAGCCAATTTCTATAGGGGAGACCCTCCAGCATGCGAAGGGTTACATTGTACTTGAGGAGGATAAGAGAATCCAAAGAAAGTAAATAGAAGCACCGGTTAGACAGAAAGAGCCAGTAGCGAAAATTGAAAATTTAAAGATAGTTAAGTCGGTTATGGCAACGAAACAACCCTTTTGTCAAACCATCAAGCCCAAACAATCAATTTAGAAATCAACTTGTATAGATTCCATTCCACATCTCAATCTGACATTGGGATTAGAAGAATTCGTTAAGTTCTTGCAAAGCAATAACTACGTGACTTGGCCAAAACCTTTGAGATCCGACCGGCCAGGTTAAAACACTTCATTATATTGCAATTTCCAGAAAGATGTGGGTCACACTACAGACATTTGTCGGGAATTTAGGAAAGAAGTGCACAATTTGATTCAGAAAAGATACTTAAAAGAATTTCAAAATCGAGCAATTGAGAAAATCATCACTGACCCTTCAACTTCTACTAGCTAGGCGACCATAAACAAAGAAGCCTTTTTTTGTTTCAGTCTATTCATGGGGGAGCGGCTTGTGGAGGAATAATCACAGTCGCTCAAAAACACTACACTCAAGAACTATAGTCCTACAATTTGAATATGATGTCTTTTCAGGAAAGATTCATCGATCATTTTCACTAATAAGGATTCGAGAGGTTTCCTATCATCAGCAAGATGCTTTGATTGTAGAATCAATCATTGTAAATTGTAGAGTTAGACGAATCCTGATTAACTAAGGAAGTTAAGGTTATATCATTTTCCTAGATACCTAAAGAAGGATGAGAATCTAGGAAACGAAGTTAAAAGTATTTTTAGACCAATCTAGTAGGCTGCGACAGTAAGAAAACTACGTCACATGCACATATGCATGTCACAGTCAAAATTGATACCAAACTAATGAATTTTATGATGATAGACATCCCTTTTTCCTATAACATCATTTTAAAGAGACCATAGGTGCATTTACTACAAGGAATACCATTATCCTTTCACCAACGGATGAAATTTCCAAGTAAAATGAGGAAATCTTTGGGGAGCTGTTAATGTCACAAATTTGCTATTCCACTACCCTTTAAAGGACCAATGCAGACGAATATCAAATATTGAAACATGACTTCTGGTCAGAGTCTCCAAAGCGAGAGGACATTAATGGACTAAAAAAACCTAGACTAGCTTGGACAAGCCAGAGAGGGAACTATGGATCAGAACCAAGCTCAGTACCGAGCGTAAACAAAAGCTTGTCCAGTGCTTTCTGAGACACCAATCCATCTTTGCATTGTCAACTGAAGATTTAACAAGTATTTTTGAAACAAAAATAACTCATTAGCTTACTATTGACCTCTACTCATATTAGACAAAATAGAAGAAGGTTTTATGTCGAGGCAAATAAGGCCACAAATGATGATGTGGATCGACTTGTCAAATTTAGCCAAATCAGATAAGTCAGTTATCCACAGTGGCTTGCCAACTCGGTGGTGGTAAAGAAAAAAAATGGAAAGCTAAGAGTCTGTGTTGATTTCACAGACTTAAATAAAGCTTGTCCTAGGGATTGTTTTCATTGCCTAAAATCGACATGCTAGTTGGCGCCACTGCGAATAATGAGATGATGAGCTTACTTGACGTTTTCTCAAGCTACAATCAAATTAAAATGAATCCAGCTGATAAAGTAAAAACATCTTTTATCACCAAACATGGAACTTACTGTCATAAGGTAATGCCGTTTGGATTGATAAATGCTGGAGCTACTAATCAGCAACTGATGAACAAAATGTTTGCTAATCAGTTGGGAAAGTCGATGGAAGTATTTAGTGATGACATTCTTAAATCAAAAGAATTTCATCGACATTTTTCACACTTGGAGAAAAACTTTCCAAATATTGGATCAATTTAGGATGGAACTCAAATTAGCCAAATGTTCATGTAGAGTAACTTTTGGAAATTTCTTGGGACACCTTGTCTTAAAAAGAGGAATTGAGGGCAATCCTAATCAAGTAAAGGCAATCCTTAACATGTCATCTCTGGTGAACATGAAGAATGTACAAAAATTGGCTAGATAGATCATTGCATTTAGCAGGCTCATTTTGTGCTCTATTGATTGATGCAAAGCTCTTTTTAACATTCTCAAGGGAAACAAAAATTTCAAATGGACATAAAAGTTCCATAAGGCTTTCCAAAAGTCAAAGGAGTAACTCTTATCACAACCACTATTGAAAAAGCCTAGTCTTGGAGAAAACCTATACTTATACTTGGTTATATTAGAATTGCAATGAGTAGTGTGCTCGTTTTAGAGGAATATCAGAAACATTGTTTTATCTATTATGTGAGTAAAGTTTTACTTGATGCTGAAACTAGGTACACTCAACTTTAACAATTAGCTTTTGCTATTATCAAAATGGTCAATAAATTGAAACATTATTTCCAATCTCACACTGTGGTCGTATTGACCTTCTACCCCCTAAGAGCCATATTAAATAGTATTGACTCATCAAGTAGATTGATGAAATGACCTGTTGTGCTCAGGCATTATGATATCAAGTATCAGCCTTGTACAAATCTAATGGTGCAGATCCTAGCAAATTTTCTTGTTGAATTTATCACCCTAAAAAATAAATCGAATGCGAAATAAATGCATGATTGGCATTTGTATGGGAATGGGGTTTCTAACTCAAGACAAACATGAAAGTCGATAGAAAGCTTAGTATGTCTCTAATTCAATGCTATCAACAACGCTGCAGGATATGAAGCTTTGATCTTAAGCATGCACCTAGCTTTGCATTTAGATGCTTAGAGACTCATTGCACACCATGACTCTCACTTGGTAGTAAATTAGTTAAATGGCGAGCGTGAAGCAATAGAAAACAACATGACAACTTACTTTTTTAAAAGTTCAAGATGAAGCAGCTAAATTTAGATATTTCTCTGTACTACAAGTACCAAGAGAACATAATTCTCACACAGAGGACTTAGCTAATCTGGCTTCAGCCTTCCAAACAGACAAATGATGAATTATTGAAATTGAAAGTTTGTCTTGATCCATCTTTGATGAAGCAACAAAACCAGTGCTTTGTACTGACCAAGCTACATCATGTTGGATCGATGATTATACAAAATACCTAGCCGATGGAATACTACCAAAAGACAAGAACAAAACAAGGAAACTGAAAATAAAAGCATATAATTTGCTTCTGTTAAAAGAAAACTCTATAGGAGATCCTTTTATGGATCATTGTTAAGGTGCATTCGGCCTTAAGAAGTTGAACAAATCCTAGCCAAACTTCACGAAGAACATTGTGGAAACCACTCGACGGACATTCATTGGCATATAAAGCCCTAACTCAATGATATTACTGGCCAACAATGCAAAAAGATGCCACAGAATATGCTCCGAAGTATGATCAATGCTAAAAATATTCTGATTCGCATAACAGGCCACCAAAGGATTTGCTCTCAATTATAGCCCTTTGGCCTTTGGATTGAAACAGAGTCTTACATCCTGATCAAGCACACATACGTGAGAACTTTTATTTGAAAAAACATCATTTGTCGTTTCAAAATCCCAAGAACGATTGTTGTTGATAATGGTTTGTTGTCCACCTATTACAAATTAAAAAGAATTATATGATTTTTGGAACACCAAGATGAACTTTTCTACGATAGGAGAATGACCAAGCTGAGGTAGTAAATAAATTGATACTTAATACTCTGAAGAAATGTTTAGGGTTAGCAAAAGGAAATTGGCCGAATGAACTGCCTGGGTACTTTAGGCAAACATAGTTTCAACACGAGGAAGCACAGGAAAATCATCTTTTTCTCTTGCTTATGGAATGGAAGCACTCATTTTGACTGAAATCTAGATCCTAACATTTCAGACTGAAAACCTTGATCCTCATAACAACAAATTTTCCATGAGTTTGAGTTTGACTTGCTTAACAAAAAAAGAAAACAAGCAGCAATAGCAACAATTCATTACAAGAATCAAATAGCTAAATTTGACAACAAGCATGTCTTCCATTGTCAATTTTAAGATTGGGGACTTGCTGTTAAGCCAAACATTTCAAAATATCCAAGATCCCAATACAAGAAAATTAGCCATGACATGGGAAGGACCTTACCAAATGATAGACATTACAAGACTAGGATCTTGCAAATTACAAGACATGCATAGAAAAATACTGCGTAGTTGGAACGCTATCCATCTAAAGAGGTACTATCATTGGACATGAACTTAAGAATTGGAAATTCTTTGCCTTGATCAGATCTAATGAGTTACCATTCCTTCAAATTAAAACTTGGGTCGTAGATGGTCATCATAACCACTTCGTGATAGTTTATATATCACCATTGTATATATATATATAAGCTTTTTCAATCTTTTAAAATTTTGAAAGACAGTTTTAAATGAAGGAATGGCTAAAAATATGTTTATGAAAGATGTGTCCAATTGGATAGAAACTACCCTGCAGATCTCTTAAACAGCTTTCTCAGAACATGCACACAAATGCTAATCTCTCATAATATTTTGTTCGTAAAACAATTGAACCTTTTGCAAGATTTGATTTACACAACCAAAAATGAGGTCAAAACTTAGTTTTCCTCAAAGAATCTTTTACAAAGATTTTCCCCTACAAAACATCGATCCAGGCACTCTTACGTGATCCCACAGATGAAAATGTGATCCCGTACAGCCATCTCTGATGAGATCCCAATGGAAGGTTCTAACGTCTAGTTGACAATTCCACCCAAGATCCCAAGAGTCTTCTTAGGTCAACTTCAAATGCTTAGGTGCTAAATCTTTATGAAGGGTTCTTTCCTAAAAGAAACTTCATTCATTCTTTAAAAATTAAAATTCCAACCAAGGAATTTCTCAGTCAATTGCAAGAATGATTCTGAATTCTAAAGTTCGTATTGCATCTAGATTCTCCAAATTGAAAAATGATTTTACTTGCAAAACAGTTTATTCAAAAAATTACAAGGAACATCTTTCTTTCTTTTCAAAAGTAATCTAGAAGGTCATAACTTTATTCATAGGTGAGTCAATCATATGATTCAACTCAAGACCTATTAAAAATTTGGAATGCTCCCAATATTGGAGCTCAGCTAGTCTTAATAGACCAGGGTTATTATAGTCTGGTTGCTACACTCCATTCATTTTCATAACAAGCCAACCATTGTGTGGTACTTTGTTTGGAGGAAAGCTCTGTGACGACCAAAGGAACATGGTCACTAAAAGAATGAAAAAATTATCTCCTTTCTTTTTGAGTCCTACTGGTTGACTCAACAGTTATTGAATTTTCTCCTAATTCAAAATTCTTAAAATGAGGTTCATTGAGTTCTGAGCAAACTAAGAATTGTTTTACCACTTCTCTACCTCGATCGAGAATTGCTGATAAGCTAGCTTAAGTCCAATGTGTGAGTCAATGTCTCCTCGACTTGAACCTATAAAGATCATTCAAATAAGAATATATTACCGAATAGACAAAATGCATATAAAGCATTTGACAAAGCAAAGTATAAGAGAATACAAGTTGAAAAATATAAAAATTTTCTTTAGAATCACCGGAGATCCTCTATAGTTAAAAAAGAAGAAGTAAGTTTCTTGTTAAACTGGAGGCTTCGCCTTGACTTCTGATCGACCAACCTAATCAATCGAACGTAGTGTAGGATTGTCTTCCAAGGCGGGGCCAACATGTTGCTCCTAAGCCTGAACATTCTCAGGAATAGCTTGCCCTTGTGCCATACAAATAGGGTTGAGCTCTTTAGTTTGTTCCTCGGAACAATTAAGTCTGCAAATAATATGCATTTGGCTTCTTCCCATCTATACTCAAAGGAAGCCTCAGATAATTTCAACCCACAACCTTTCTTTTAGCTCCTCCACCTTTTTGCCATTTTAGTGATGAGAGCCTGAGATCGCACAGGATATGTTGCTTAATTTGAGGTTGTTAAAGGCATCTTTTTTATCTGCAATTGCCCGATCCTTTTCAGCCTTAACCTTCTTAAGTTCAGTTTCCAACATTGTGATCTCGGATTATATTGTCTTCCACCAAAATTGGGCATCTTCTGCTTTATCTTCAACTATCTAGTGCTTGATTCTGGTAGTGTATAGATCATCCTACAATGTTTGATATTTGACTAAGTGCTAGTCAAGTGAGAATTCATTGTGACATTCCTGCAAGAAAAGGACAGCTTTGATGACCTATCAAATAAAAATCTAGTCAAACAACTATGCCAGATATAGATGAAAGGTTGTTATAAAAAAAGGTATGTGGACATATTACCTTAACAACATCTAGAACCAACACATTAAAATATTTTTCTTAGGAATTTAGGTCTTGCTAGCAAAATCACGAGTCAGCAAACATTCACTCACCACAACCATAACATCCACAAGATTCTGAACACTGCCTCTTTCATCAGAATCTTTTCCTTGGTCGATCTGAGAGGAAGGTTAGTCAAGATCTATGACCACTGAGCCTTTTCCTGTGCCTGATGGTGGAGGGACCATCATCTGCTCTTTAATTCCATTCTTCGGGGCATTTTTTTGAACCAAAAGAGATGTTACCTTTCCAGCCACACTCTCACCCAAGCGACCAGAGAAATTTATTCTAGAGTCAGAGTTGGCTAAGAACTAGGGTGCATAACACCCCTGCTAGTATAGGGTGTGCTAGTGGAGGATCCCCCCAATAACTATATTTTGGGAGGGTGGATTATCACTATGGCCACAACTGTGATAGTGAAGAAACTTATCATTTTCCTTCAATTGCTTGCGTTTCTATCCAAGATGGTCTCCTACATACAAACAGATTTTAATTAACAAACATGACATAAAATTGGATATGGTAGACTAAAGCAATTCAGTTAAGAAACCTTACATGCCATATTCTTTGCAGAGATGGTACGATCAGATGAGT
Source organism: Ochetophila trinervis (assembly GCA_003254975.1). Lineage (NCBI taxonomy): Eukaryota > Viridiplantae > Streptophyta > Magnoliopsida > Rosales > Rhamnaceae > Ochetophila > Ochetophila trinervis. The sequence goes on along the minus strand of QANX01007022.1, from coordinate 25,005 downwards.
CTTCCAATTGAACAGAGATCCTGACTCCTTTTTCTTCCTTTTCTTTTTCAAGAAGAGCTCTTGGTACGAATGGGGAGGTTCAAGTTCCTTTATCAAAAAATGGATGTATGTTCATTTCCTCGACAATAAAGCGGCCAAGTGACCCCTACGAGTCTTACGTTTTAATTTTGTTATATGTTTGTCAATCACCACTATGAACAGAAAAAATTTAAGTAAGCACTAAGAAACATCACAAGAAAACAAAGGCTAAAAGAAACACAGACTCTCCAAAATGTGGTTTGATGGTGCCGGCAGATGTTTCTAGTTCATCAGACTGGAAAGAATATCCATAAAAAGAACCTTGTTCTGCCTCGGACAACTCAAATACTGACCTATGCTAGTCTTGTGAGATTTTAAACATCAAATATTATAAAATAGATCTAGGTATGGTTATATTCTAAGTTCTTTACATAGTAACACAAAACCCATCATATGCCTCCAAGCATTGGGCAAAAGTTGGGTAGGACACAATTTGTTATGCCAAAAGATCTGGACAACAAACGGGTCCAGAGGAGGCCTAACTCTAGCAACCAAAAATTTATTATAAAAACACAACCAACCGAGCCATATATGTCAACCCTGACATACAACCTAGGTTTTTTAATTTGTCCAGAATATGATATTTACGGCGAAGTTTCCTAATCTCCTTATAATCCATTCCCTAGGATATTTCTCTTACTGTTTAGATTTCCAGCTCTTTGACTATAGCCTCAACCTCCATAACTCTTAGATGACCTAAGTCAGACTCACTAATGGAGATTGGGATGGTAACCCCAACAGAGGTAGAGGTTCTATCCTCAACCTTCTCAAGGTTCTGGACTGGAGTAATGTTTTTGCCTTTCCATTAGCTTTAAATAAAAAAATTTAGGATTCTAGAATGGAAAAATAAAATCTTGAACACTTGTTCAATGGAAAGAAACAAATGCAGACGGATGAATGTTTAATATCCAAAAAACCTAACTTGATTCGAGGGTCTTGAAGTCTATAAATCACCTTGCTCATGTTGTTTGAAGTAAGTGAATCTAAACAGTGAAATACATTTAGATTATCTATTATATTGAAGGCTCAAATCTTAACCCAAATATTTGATCAACGGCTATCAAGGCGACATTCAAATTGCCAATGCTTACGTTCACACGAAAACATTTCAGCATTCATTAATTCTGACATCACTTTACAAATAGGCGCAACTTTTCATTCATATCCATCCAATTAGCGGTAACATCACCTAGGAAAATGAAATTTATTTCTAAATTATAACATTTCAAAGTCATGATAAGGTGAAAGAAGCCCTTCACCTACACGACGTGTTGATAATTTACAACCACAAATCCCTTAACTTGTCAAGTAAGCTAAACTCTGGCAGAGGTTCAAATAACACAACCTTGAACCAGTGCCTACGAGTTAAGAATGCTTCACTTTGAACAAAAAGTCTCTCAATCTCTCAAAATATGGTATTGATATCTCTGATTGGAGAACCAATAAAGTATGGATTATCTATGGGATACATAGCCCTACAAATTATTATGACCAGACAAAACATAAAACACAACCTACATATACATATTTACATGATAATGGGTCCTACGAGGGAACTTGACGTGAATCGATTGACATATTTCATATTGGATCCAACATCTTCTCCTGCAAGAGATACCCAGGTGTGAATCTTGTCTCTTGGGTCCACCTCTATGGAATCCCCTTCTGATTCATCATTGCCCTCATCACTATCACCATCATCAGAGACATCAATTACGTCAATTTCTTCATCTTTTTTTTTTATTCCTCTTCAGAAGAATGAACTTTTCTATACTTAGGAACCCTGTATTTATCCACGAAAAAGTCCTTTTGTGGCACAGTTTAACCAGCCATTGCATGAGAAATGGACTGAACAAATGACGAAGGTCGATTGTTCCAGGTCTGCATGTTCATCTTGAGAACTACCTGATCCGTTGCAAGAGCCTTGGAGCCACTTCCCAGCTCTAACACATTTGTAAAAGTTTGGGATTTATTAGGAAGAAGATGGAGAGACACATTGTCACCATCTATCATACTTTGCCTTTGTCTTCCGCTCTAAGATGTTTAATGGCACATTCCTTATCACTCATGGTGAAAAATTAGGTGAGAACTAAAGGGTCAGAAAAAGAAGAAGCTTTACCTTTGTTTTCAGAACTCGAAATAGACAGTTCAAAACTTTTAGAACTCGAAGCTTTGCCCTTTATAAAGAAAGACTTGAATGGGCAATATCATCATTTTGGATTAACTTTCCAGAACAAAACCTTCATCTCTGACTCATTTGTCAGAAATCACAGTGGATGAGCAAGAAATAAAGCCATTAAACTGCACTACCAGCTCATAATTTAGTTACGTTCGACGGTTTGTTTGCTTGAGACACATTGTCCAATCAACATTTTTTTTTATATAAATATTCAAATAAAAATGGGAGGCAAATTGTATGGGTAAAATTGTGGATTTGGGCTTTCAAAATGACCCATAGTAGTTTTAAACCAAAATGACATCACCCAGGATGGACCAACTAGTAGGCCCACAGAATTTAGCCCAAATAAAGTACATACACCATCGCTACTCTTCCTCAATCTCTTTTGTCTCCTGTTAGAGAGAAGGGATAGAAAGACTTTCATCTAGTTGCATATGAGCGCATACCACGTCGACAAACCCATTAATAGAGACACGCGTAACCACATTAAAAAGTGTATAGATTTCACTTAGTGCATGTCCGCCACCTTATTTAATGCATTCGCATGCATTAAAGACTTGTATGCCAAACATTTAATAAAGGAATAAAACCTCCATTACTCCTTAAATGCTGATGATGTCAGCATGTGTTGGAGATGCTTATAAATACCATATCAAACATTTGAGAGAAGGGGCCAAGATCATTTTCAGCATAACATGAGAGAAAAACATGCTACATGCAAACATATGCTCCTTTTTTGTCAAAGGGAAAATCTCGAACCCTTTATCTAGTTAACACGACCTTTGTATTTAGATTTGAACGTTTTTGCATCAACACTCTAAACAAAATTATAAAATTATACAGAGTATTGAAATGTAACTTTCCCTATTAAAAAATTTGAATTAAAGGTTTTTAACTATATAAAAAAAAAAAAGAATTAAACTTTTAAATTTAAAATTCATAAAAATAAATACCAATAATTTATAATATATATATATATATATATATTTGTTAAGATGGATCCTTCTCTAAATCAATATAAGTATATGGAAGATGAATAAGTAAAAATAAAGTGAATAAAAAGAAAAAGAAAAATTTTGTAAAAGAAAAGGATTGGTTAGAAAAGAAAATTTAATTTGAATAATTAGTAACATAAATAATTAAATAAAAGCAATATAGAATTCTTCCTACTTCTAATAAAATTATAAAATTTTATTTAATATAATTTTCTTTTTCACGTCAAAAAAGTATATATTTGATATTAGCTATATTATTGATCTAGAAAATTCAAACAGCTAGGACTGGATTTGAATGTCTTGTCATGTTTCAAACAAAAATTGAGATTAGTCATATGTCACCAGTGATGATTATCACCATGGTTAGTGGGTCCTATAGTTACATGGCAATATTAGTAGCTTTAGATTTTTTTACTCAAAAACAAGGCATGCTGTCAATAAAATGTTTTTGCCTCCAGCTTGATTTCTTCAGTTTCTCTCTCTTGTTTTTTTCTTTCTTTCCTTAGTTGTTGCAAAACACCATTGAAGGTGCATGGGTTTGAGTATTGCGATTGTGATTGAAATAGAGTTTGAAGTGTGATGGAATGAATAAAAAACTAATTTTTCATACAACATAAACCTGTACAGAGACACAGTGGATTGAAGTAAGACATTGGCTCTTTTGCCTCACGCTCGATTTTTTTCGTTTCTCCCTCTCTCTTTTTCTTCATATTTTTTCTCTCTCTCCCTAGTTTGTGCAAACCACCATTTAAGATGCAAGGGTTTGATCTTTGTGAATGTGATTGAAACAAAGCTTGAAATGTGATGGGATGAATAAAAAAAAGTCTTTTTTTTTTCTCTATATCGGAAACTATGCTCCCTAACTCTAGGTGAATTAAGGTAAATATTGGCTCTTATATTTTTTTTTCATCAATCTCTACGTTTTCTTTCAGTTTTTTTAATTTTAATTGCCATATATTGTTTTCTAAGTTTTGTTTATGATTTTGTTCTTTATTTTTAATACTTAGAAGTGTAAATCTCTAGTCAATTAGTTTTTTAAATTGTATTGCTATTTATCAAAATATTGTAGAGATTGATTGAAATGTCAATAGTAGAAGAGAATATATTTTATATGAGTGATGAAGATTATGGGGATGAACAAGAGGTACAAAAGAACTTAGATTGCACTAAGATTATAAAAGCACCTGAAATTAGGATGTATTTTGACTCCTTGGATAACTTTTCTCTTTTTATTTTTATTTTTTTACTATAAACAACTCCTTGAAGAACCTTTTTTTTTTTTGGTACTATAAACAATATGGAAAACATGAAGTTTTTAGAATTACTAGGAAAAACTACACACTCAAATGGTAATTTAAAGTAAGTTTGGTTTTCCTGTTCTCAAGTGAGGAAATCAAGGACAAAAAAACATAATTACCTTATTCCAAATCCATTGACAATAATAGAGTGCAAGGTCAAGCTTAGTGTTAGATACTTAAGCATAACCACAGTTTAAGTCCTCAAAAGTCCAGTTTTATCCATGTAATAGAGAAATAAGTATAGATGCACAAAGTAAACTTGAATTGAATGATTAAGCTGAAATCGGTATGACAAAGAACTACCACTCATTTGTAGTAGAAGCTAGTGGTCATGATAATGTCTAATTTTTGGAGAAAGATCTTAGAAATTACATTGACTAGAAATGAAAATTGCGACTTGATCTTGGAGATGCTGAAACGATCTGCAAGCAAGAAAATTAAGCTTTTTTCTATATGATAGATGTGGATGACAAATCTCTAATTAGAAACTTATTTTCGGTTGATGCAAAGAGTAGGGCAGTGTATGAAGAATTTGATGTTGTGGTAACATTTGACACAACATACTTGAAAAATAAGTATGAAATGCCTTTTGCACCTTTTGTAGGTATGAACCATCATGGACAATCAAATTTATTTGGATGTGGTTTATTATCAAATAAGGATACCACTACATTTATTAGATTGTTTAGGACAAGGGAAGCATGTATGTTTTGGATGTGCACCAAATGCCATAATAACTTATCAAGATAAAAAAATGCCTTGCATAATGTTGTCTATAATTCATTGGAAAAATAAAATTTTTGAATCGAATGGAGGCAATTCATTAACGAGGTTAATATTCATGACAATATTTGGTTGGGTAATTTGTATAAAGAAAGACATTGTTGGGATTCTGCTTTTGTAAAGGATGAATTTTAGGTTGGAATGTTAACCAAACAATGTAGTGAAAGTATAAATGTGTTCTTTGATGGGAGAGGAAAGCTCATATATCTAATTGGAGATAACAAGGCACCTTCGAAGGAGGATCCGAAGTATGGTGTTTGGGATGCAGAGAATTTCATGGTCATGACATGGCTTGTGAATGCGATGGATGAAGATATCAACACTAACTATATGTTTTATCCTACTGTGAAGGAACTTTGGGATAACATCAAACATATATACTTTGATCTTGGCAATCAGTCTTAGAGTTTGAATTGAACTATAGCTTGGTGAGATCCGGCAAAAATGAGACAACATCGCCAAGTATTTCAACAGTTTGAAAAGGTTATCGTAGGATTTATATTAGTATAATGATTATGAATGGAAGTCCTCTTATGATTGTAATCACAACTAGAAAATGATGGAAAGTAATTGAGTCTTCAAATTCCTTGCTAGTCTAAATATCGAATTTGATAAATTGAGAGGAACAATAATTGGCTGATAGCCACTTCCTCCAATTAGAACGGTGTTTTTTGAAGTTAGGAGGGAGGAGAGCCGCATGATTGTAATGCTTAAGAAAAAAATAACTGGTGGAATAATGGGGAACTCAGCATTAGTAACTTATGATGCTAATGCAAGTCGATCTATTAACAATCGGCACTGACAAAATGAGAAACCACAAGTATGGTGTGACTATTGTAACAAACCTCGCCATACTCGAGAAACTTGCTAGAAAATGAATGGAAAACTCAAGAATTGGAGAAGTAGCAAACTTGGTGACAAAACCAACCACATGTTCCCTTTTGCTTATGACACTGAGAAAATTCTCTTTAGTAATGAAAAGAAAGATCATCTTCTTAAAATGCTAAAGTCTAATCTATCAAATGGTATTCCTAGTGGTTCTCTTGCTCAAACAGGCAACTATCCTGCTTTCCCTTGTTCTTCAAACTTTGCACCATAAATTATTGATTTAGAAGCATCAAATCATAAGACCAATGGTTTCTAAACTTCATTGATGATCATGCAAGATTATATTGGGTATATTTGATAAATCAAAAATCTAAAGTTGCAAAACTATTCAAGGATTTTTACAATATGATTGAAATCCAATTTAAGAATAAAAAAATCAAATATATTTTTTATTAATAATGGAATTGAATATTTTAATCAGTATTTGGAAAAAAATTTAAAAAAAAAATTCAACATCAATCCACATGTATAAATAATTTTGAACAAAATGGTATTACTGAAATGAAAAACCAACATTTACTTGAAGTAGGACCGGCTATAATATTTTTTTATTCATGTTCCTTAAATATTTATGGAGAGATGTTGTAACGCCCCATATTTAATTTCTAAGGTTTTGTTTGATGCTTTAAATTTTGGTTCTATGTGTTTAATTTTCATTAAATGCTAACCTAAATATAATGTTTTGTTATTAATGATTTTTGCAGTGGATGGTCCAAAGGTGCCCTAGTGACATTAAATTGCCCAACTAATCTTGATTTTAATATTACAATATTTTAGTTTTTGTGTTTTATATTTAATGCCAATTATTATTCACTCTTTCTATGATTATTTGTTTTAATATGATATTATAATTTTTCAAAAATATGTTTATGTCTATATATATATATATACACATTATAGATTTTAAAACTCATTATGGCATATCTTGAAATTTTATTTAATGTCTTATCTAGAGGTGTAAAGTGGACCGTACTGTGCTGACTTGGTCAATTTAAAAGCTGGTCCATTTGTCTTGTGCCAGCCTATTTATTTTTATATCGTACTCATACCGGCTCATTTATTTTTCGTACCGTGTCAAGTGTGCTATGGGTCTAAGCACTTATGTGCTCGTGCTGGGCACATGCCGTGCTCATGTCTAACACAGGTAATGCCCGTGCTCATGCCGATTATATTTTACACATTTTCTATAATATAAATTATATAGCTGAATAAAAATTATTTAAAATAAATATTAACAATTAAATAATATATTTTATTTTTTAATTAGTAAATAACACAATAAGTATTTACAACTAATAATATATATTAATAGTTTTATTTTATAAATTTTATTCCAAATCAATATTTGAATTTAAATCTACATTTAAGAAATAATCAACTAAGTCATCCTTCCAATTTTGAGCTCTAGATTTTAATAGAGTAATTTCACTGTCTATTATTGTAAAACAAATCTTTATACAATAGATTTTATATGATAAATTATTTATTATTGTTTGGATTGTGCTAAGTTTGTATTTTGCCTAAATTGTTAGTATGTATGTCAGTGTGGCTTGTCATGTGTTTGTGTTGTGCCTGACCCATCACGTGCTTAGCTTTTGTCACGTGCATGTGTCGTGCTTGACCTATTACATACATGTGCCGTGTCTAGTCTATTATAGACTAGTGCCGTGCTAGACACAGTCTATTATGTGCTTCATGCTGAACATGGCACAGTTTGTAACATGCCATGCTCGTGTTGTGCTCAATTTTAATGTGATGTGTTCGTGTGGCCCGTCCATTTTTACACTTCTAGCCTTATCTAATGGTATTAATTGGAGGGAAATATTTAACATTTATGGTTGCTATAATTTGAAATATATTAGTATCAATTTTAAAATTTCAATGTATTCAAACTATGAATTCATATTATGTCTGGCCTAAGATTTAGGTGATAAATCGTAAATTTGGGGTTTCTAAATATAAAAATAAATCAAATTATTATTTGACTTTTAGAGGGAAAATAAATTCTATTTTTAACTCTTCTTTTAAACAAAATAACTTATATTTTTCTCTTCAAAGCCCTAACTCACGTTGGAGGCAGCTCCCTGTACTCTTAAAATTGTTATTTTATAATTCATTTCAAAGGTTGTCTTAGATTTGAGCTTTCTTTTCTTGTTTGTTAGTGGAGTTAATTTTTAAACCATTTATCCTTGGTGTAAGGTATGATTTTATTGTTTCCAAACTTTATGTCTAAATAATTTCTTTTGTATCTCATATGGACTTAATTGTTATGCAGTTTCATACATACTTTTTTTTTTTTTTTTGTCTTACAGTATGATAAAAAAAATCATGATATTATATATATGTTGATATTTTTAACGATTTATCCCCAAAGATTCGTTTTACCATAATTTATTTGGGTTCATAGTAATTTTATTTTTTATTTTAATTCATGGAATTTGTTTATTTGTGTGTTGAGTATTGGTTGTGAAAGATTGAAATCAATCCGTTTGATTTTTATTTATTTTACATTTAATTATTTATAGCTCAGTTTTTGAAAAATCTGTATAAAATCTCAAATCTGATTTGAGACCTATCAAAATAGGGTTATTTTATATATTTTTTATCTGTAAATTTAACATGTTTTAAGCAAATATATTATTATTGTTCAGTAAATTTTTTAGAGTTAAATAACATGTTCTCTATATTTTTCAAATCTCTTATAGTAGGTGTAACCAAACTGATATTGTTTTGACAGATCCTATGTCGTATGATTTTAAAATTAGAAAAACTCTATAAACATTACATTTTGCGACTTAATAAAATTTAGAGACGTTTTCCAATGCCTTATTTAATTCTCTATAAAGTTTTAATTACTCATTCTTTATAAATTGTAAAATAAAATATTTTACCACATGATGTTCTGACTTTCTAAAAGAAAAGAAAAAATGGCAGATTTATTGGTCCAGTTTGTAAACTAGGAAAAGTAACTCTAATAAATTTTTTTTTTTAAATTCTCAAGAAAATTAATGCAGATTTTTTATATGTCTTCTCCATTTTATTAAATTTTTAGATTTACATTGCTTGTAAATTGTGATTTAAAAATCAGTTCCTCTCCAAAGGTCAGTTTATGGATCTAAAAGACAATTTTTCCATTTTGCACTTTTAATTTGTTAAACTTATTCAAAATGGTTCAAAATGTTATGATTTAATTTTTGTGATGAGTTTACATGTTATATACCTTTTTCCCAAAAAATTTCACCTTATTTTAGTAGTTTTATGATATTATTAAATGCTTGTTGTCCATTGAAGTGTACTTATTAATTTTACATTAAAATACTAAAGGGTATTTTTGTAATTTCACATGCATTATAAAAATTTGGAGCACTTAGAGCATCTCCAATGGTTCTTTCTATTGGAGTCTATATGGTAGAAGAAATATAAATCATTCTGCTTATGTAGCATAATGTATATTTAATAGATAATGTCTATTTAAAAATTATCTTCGGTGGTTGTGTTCAAAATAAACTAAAATTTATCTAAAAATTAATTAAAATTGATAAAAATAAATAAAATAATGAGTTAGACTGTCTAACAGACCTTCTAGAAGTAGATAGTCTTATAAACATCTTCTATTTTTTTTTTTTATGTTACATCAGCGTAACAGACTATTTAGACAGAACCATTGGAGGAGATTTTTATATCAGTCTGTCTAGTTATCTTATGTGTCAAAGACTTTAAAAAAATAGAAAGAACAATTAGAGACGCTCTTAAGGCGCTAAGTTTGCAAGGGACCTATCCACTCACAAAGAATCAAATGTTTTGCTAAAAGGTCAAGGTAAGTAGATCTAACATAATTGTAAATTTTAGTGAATTATTATGCTATGTATATGCTTTATTTTGTTAATAATTTATATGTCTGATTATGATTATGCGTTTATGATTTTCATGATATTTATTCTTATGGAACTATTAGATTCATGATACACCATGACATAACATGAAGTTTCATGAAAGATATTTATTTAGAAAATTATTTTATGAAAAATATTGTTTTAAATGTGTTTGGGTCAAGAAAGGATTAGTGAGCACTGGACTGTAAGACTAGCATTCTATGATGATGATGTTTATGATGTTTCAACTGTACTGAATGAGATACCCTTGTGCACAGAGGGAGATGTTCTCATTATTGGGACGAATAGATGGATTTATAATGATCTTAATCATCGTACTGACATCATTCCATTCAGTATAAGTATGTTTATGATGACTGTTAGGAGTGGGAGTTCCACTTGAATTTGTAACTCTGAGAAGGAACTACCTTAAAAGTGAGTGAAGTGAACCTTAGGAAAAGTGCACGATCTTCATGTCTTTACTTCGACCCGCCGTTCATGATCTTGGACAACCTAAGCCATCTTGTCTCCAGCCTTGGGCTACTATCAAGCGTTTTACAGGCCTGATTCAAGAAATAGAATTAGGTTTCCAATAAGCTAGGGCTTGGAGGTTCACAGGTCATTTACAAAAAAGTAGCAACAAAGGAACTCACTCAAAAGATCTTTTAAGATGTTACTTGGTCACTTGATGATGATGATGGCTCACTATGACTTACTGACCAAACATACCACTAATTGTATAGAGAACTCACACAGTTGTTCTCATAATGAAAGATTTAATAATTAAATTAATATTTATTATTTTATTTTATCATTCATGATCAAGTTTACTATCATTGCATGAAGGTATTTGATTTACTTACTGGGCACTAGCTCATTATTTTATTTTATTTTTCTTTTCAAATTAAAATTATAAGCCTCGCCAGTAGTTAGAGTTGGTGTGGCATCCCTATGACATAAAGTTATGGAATTTTCTTCTAATTGGATATTTTAGATTTAATAATTGAACTTTGAAATTGTATGTTGCTGTTATCTTTTTATTTTGATACTTTATGTCATATTTAATCTATGAATGTTTTTTGGTATGTTTCATTAAATCAAAACATTTATTTATTTAGTTATTTTTATTTATTTAATTACTTATTACTATTAGCATTATATTTTTTTTACACATTAAATATTATTTTTAATAAGGTGAATGAAATTAAAGTTGCATTTATAGATGTTATTATGATATCATCTAGTAGAATGTCTACTTGAGTTTTAAAATATATTACACCTTTTAAGTTTCTTCAAAATACTTTACCTAAATCTAAGATAATTTTGATTTACCATTAAAAGTGTTTGGCAGTTTAGTGGTTGTCCACATACCTAGTAATTATCGATCTAAACTAAATCCTAGAGCCAAAAAGTGGTTTTCATAGAGTATGCTCCAAATAAGAAAGGGTATAATTGTTATATCCCTATAACTAGAAAGACTCACATTAGAATGAATGTTTATTTTTTGGAAAATCAACCCTACTTCTTCCAAAATTATCTTCAAAGGAAGAAAGAAATATAAGTTTTTGGAAATATCTATATTGTTGCCTAATCCTTCCTTTCTTGAGTTGAATAATCAAGAAATAATTGTTTTAAAAAGGGAAATCAATGCAATACTTGTCTACTCTTGCCAAGCATAATTGCACCAAAGGCAGGGAACAAATACTATGAAATGATCTTCACAATCCTACTTCTAAGCTTTGTCTTTATACTATGAAATGATCTTCACGATCCTACTTCTAAGCATATTGCTAGATATGTTGACTTATTATAGAACTTTTGATAATCATAATGAATTTATTTCTAAAATCTCTCAAATGTTTGTTCCAAGAACCATTCAGGAAGCTTTAGATCATTCGAATTGGTTAGCAGTTTTGGAAGAAATGAATGCTCTAAAAAAGAATGGCACTTGGGAGGTGGTTAATCTACATAGAGATAAAAAGACTGTTGGTTGCAAATAGATGTTTACAGTTAAATGCAAAGTTGATGAGAGTCTAGAAATGTACAAGGCAAGACTTATGGAAAAGGTTTTACACAAACATTTGGAATTGGCTACCAAGAGACATTTGCTCTGGTAGCCAAGATAAACTCAATCCATGTTTTACTCTCCTTACATGTATACTCCAATTGGCCCTAACACAAGTTGAACATGAAAAATGCATTCTTGAATGGATATTTCGAAGAGGATGTGTTTATAAATTTAACACCTAGAGTTGAAGGTAGACATGGTAAAAATAAAGTAAGTAGATCAAGGAAATCATTTTTGGCCCCAAAACAATCTCTTAGAGCCTGGTTTGAACGTTATGGGAAAGTTGTGAGAAGTCATGGTTATAATCAAAGCCAAAAATATCATACCGTGTTATATAAGTACTCAAATGAAAGGAAAATTGCTATTTTGATTTTTTACATAGATGATATAATTTTGCCAGGGGATGACAATATTGAACTTCGGAGACTAAAAAGGTACTTGTTAATGATTTTGAAATCAAGGACTTAGGTACTCTGAAGTATTTCCCTAGAATGGAATTTGCTAAGTCTAAGAAAGTTATTTTTGTCTATCTAAAAATATGTACTTGATATATTTGGTGAAATAGGTCTACTTAAATGTAAAGTCATTGAGACACCTATTGAACTTAATTTGAAGCTACAATGTGCCAATCCTGAAGAAGTAGTAAATATGGATCAATTTGAGAGACTTGTTGGAAAATTGATTTATTTGCCACATACATGTCCCGATATAACCTTTGCAGTTAGTATGGTAAGTCAACTCATGCACTCAATAGGACCATAATAGTTTGGTGATATCTATAGAATTTTGAGATATTTGAAAGGAACTTCAAGAAAAAGTCTATTGTTTGTGAACCATGGTAATCTACAAGTTATAGTATACACCAATGCAGAATGGGCTGGGAATGTAATTGATAGAAGATCAACTTCTGGCTAATGTTGATAAGACCTACCCCGATTATCCCTTCGAGATTCTTAGGCAGGTGTTGCTTGAGAATGATTACACCAAATTCTTTATTGGACACCAACAAAACCATCCTCGAAAAGGTGTTTATTCAACATGAAACTTTATAAAAATTCTAATTTGCATGAATCCAGAAAGATACAATAATATAACAAAATTATAGAAGCATATAACAGTGATTCTGGGTAATACATCATATCTAACTACAACAGAGGTCATAAAATGAAAGTATGAATATGAGTCTGAAGATAAACAAAAGGGTAACATAGTCCAAACATAAATGTATGAAAAGTAAATAAGTTTTAAAGAAAGTAAGTTCAAAATAGTAGTGACTAAAGATAAAGACAAATATAGATAACAGAGCAGCGAGTGGGAGGAAGCAGTGGATCTCTATGTCGGCGAGTAAATATTGTCAGCCGTAACTAGGACATAAGAGAACGAATTTAAAAACACATAAGTGAGATATAAAAATATTCCAGTGAGTGCCCTAATTCTAAAAAATAGATATGTACAATAAAATTATTTCTTGCAATATTGTTTACATCACTGTTTTGAAAGGTTCTCCATTTTGCAAACGTTTTCTCAAAACGCATTATTTACCCCAAAAATATATATCTAAATTTAAAAAAAAAAAAAAGACTTTCCAGAGGTAAAATGAAAATTTCTGAATCACACTTTATTAACCATGTCTAGTAAAAATAACCTAAGAAACAATTTATCAATATCATTATCAAACAAATGAAAAACATCATAAAATATGCATGATTTCTGAATCCATAATTTCACCAACCATATATCGTCATTCAAAACCATGCACAATGAAATAATTCACATATGCATATTTATGTAGCTACATTTATAATTAATAATAATCAAATATGCAATTTAAATCTAAAAATGCAATCAAACTAAATTATCAATCAGTAATCATGCAATTGCCCAAATAACATTTAAAAAATAAATGGACTCACACGCACAGTCGTGATCTTATTTGGTCTATGATCAATACTCGGTGTCAATTTGACAGAATTTGATCACCGGTAACTGGTATCAGGCTCAAAAAATTGGTGGTGGCGGGTGAAGGTTGACAGTGACATTGGCAGTGATAGAGGACTCACGCTTCACCCCATAAGGATGCCCAGCCTACTCTGAGCATGTTGGCACCAGGGTAAGATACCACTCGCAGCCGGTTGTCTCGCCATAGAAGGTGGAGGTGCAGCCAAACGGTGGTGTTCTCCAGCAGAGAAAATGGTGGCAACCCGAAAGAGGAACCATGTACTAGCTTCACAGGCACAAGGGGAAGCTTGTTGGGTGGGTGGTGCACCACCACTTGTCGGCAGTAGAGGAGAACAACGATGGCATTTGAACACTAGTTCTGCTCGAAAGGTAGGTGCATCCATGCACATATGGAGGCTAGGCAGGCTAGGGCTTCTTGTAGTTTGAGTCCCTGGAGCTCACTGCTTCCAGTGGCCGGGGTGGTGTCACTCCACTTGCCGGAAAAGTGGCCATATCTAGGCACAAAGGTGGCTTCCATAATTGGTTTCTTTTGCCAACTTTAAACTTTGAGACAGCTTGCCTTCGGTAGTTTTCTAGCATCTAGATTGGTACAAAAGTGTAGCTAGTCACACAAAATTTTCAACGGTACCAAGAATGCATCCTAACTTGACTAGATGAGGAAAATATGGTGGCAAGAAGGTGACTCGAAAGAAGGCTTCAACTCTCACTTTTTCTCTCTACCAACTTGATCCACAATGAAGAAAAATATGACTAGTGAATGTCTGCACTATCTAAAGACTAAAAAGTTATCTGCAAGTGGATGACAGCTTTAGAGCACTCAGATTTGAAATAAAGTGCTCAAAAAGGTACTGCAAGCATCAATTAAGAATAAAGAAAGTAAATATAAATTAAATATGATCTGAAACTTAAAATACAACTTTGATTGACTAGATATAAAAATCTAAAACATCGATTTAGACATGCCGCCAGTCTACAGACATGTGACGACTGCCTTTATGCTACGTTTAATAAGTCTCATGCAAAAATTTGCCCAGACAAAAAGTTCAAGTCGAGCTCACATCAAGTCAACAAACTTGAATAGTTTTAGTTCATTACCTATGAAGTTGTATTGTGACAATAAAGCAACAATTTCTATTTCTCACAACCTAGTTCTTCATGATAGAAGGAAATACCTTGAAGTTGATAAACACATTATAAAAAAAAAAGAAAAAAAAAAGATAATGGACAGATTTGTATGACCTATGTTCCAACTACTGAACAGATTAGCTAACATACGTACGAAAGGGCTACACAAAAAGCAATTTGATTTTTTGATTAGAAAGCTGACAATTGAAGAAATCTTCAAACAAACTTGAGAAGGAGTGTTGGAATGCTGAAAATTAGGTTGATTTGTTACTTAGATTCTATAAGATTTCCTAGCTATATTTATTTTGTAAATATAGGATTTGTCAACTTTTGTAATTTAGGAAAAATTAGAATAACAACTGTACTAGTTATTTCATTCTTAATTACATGCTATGTTAGTCTATAAGTAGGAAACTTGTAAACGTTATTATAGGTGAATGAGTAATGAATCATACTAGAATAATTCCTTTAGACATTTTTGTGTCTTTTCACAAACACCAATTCAAAATTTAAAGAATTTCAAAAGGAGTTGATCAAGAAGCTATATTGTAAAGTTTTTTTGTGTTAATGAAAGGCATGGTTTATTTAATATTGCTGAAACTATTTTTTGTTGAATATAAAATAAAAGAAGCACATTTCACACCTTGCATAAGCTATAGATAATTCATTGGGAAAAGCAAGAATTTAAAACGAAATGGGGCAATTCATTAATGAGTTTAATATTCATGACATATTTTGTTGGGTAATTTGTTTGAAAAAGCCACCATTGGCTTCCTTCATTTGTAGAGGACACATTTTGGGCTGAAATGTCAACCACACAATACAATAAAAGTATGAATGTATTCTTTGATGATTATTAAACTCAAAGAAAACATTGAAGCAATTCTTTAAGCAAGATAATAATGCTTTGGTTGAAAAGGAACATCGTGCTGATTTTCACGCATTTAGTATTGGGGTTCCATGTGTAACACCTTTTAAAATAGAAAATCAATTTCAAAATGCATACACTAATTCAAAATAATTCAAAATTTAAAGAATTTCAAAAGAAATTGACCAAGAAGCTACATTGTGAAGTTTTTTGTGTTGGCAAAAAACATAGTTTATTTAATGTGGCTGAAACTGTTTTTGTTGAAGATAAAAGAAAATAAGCACATTTCTCTATTTGTTGGGATAAAAAGCAAATGTGAGATTAATTGTGCATATTGGTTGTTTGATTTTAGAAAATTTTATGCAAGCATTTTTAATCAGTTCTTATCAAACTACAAGTTAAAAACAAGTTTAAGAAACGTATACTTTAGCATGTTAGAATAAAATTCTAAAAAGGTCTCGTTTAAAGTTAAAGTTGCTTGTAATAATTGAAAATGTGACCTTGAAGCTCAACTTTGTCATAAGCTAAAAGAAGTTAGATAATCTTATCTTAAGCTACCTATATAGATTTGTGTAATGAAATAAAATATTATTTGTATTCAAATTTTACTGCTACAAGCCATGTCATGGAATACCATAATCCATATGTGAATTAGCCTATATGTAGGGAACTTACATTATTTTTCTTGTTTATTTTTGTAAGACTAAATTCAATTTTATACTCAACTTAGAATGATACATTTGTATTTTTGTATTTTCTAGGACATTTTGATAAGGGTTGATGAGAAGCAAGAGAATTTATAGAGTTTTGTTTATTATGAAACAGTTGGATGTAAATGATGTATACTATCATGAATTTTTTTTTCTTTTTTTTGTCACGAAGTCATATTATGGATTGGTACATTTGTCACTTCGAAAAAAATTCTAGCAACATTTCACTTTTAATAAAAATATGCAATTTTAGCAACATTTTACTTTTACATAAATTTATGTCCTTGTTATGCTCTGTAAATAAATAGTAGACAAAAATTTTGGCATCATTTTCACTAAAACTAGTTCATTTGCCTTCATAAATATAAAATTGTTTACGTGTATACAAAGTTCATAAGAAACACAAAGGCCTTAATTTTAGTGCCACTACATACAATATACAAACAATAAATAGCTACAATCCAATCATCTTTTTGTTATGCATTTCTTCTGTCTTTTGTGTAGTCGTATACATATAGAATATCTTTATGTTCTTTTTTTTTTTTTCTTCCTGTTTTGCAATACTCCAATCTCATTTTATTATATCAAAGCTCTAAATCTTCAAGCTTGTTTTAAATCTTCAATCTCCAAATATTCAAGCTTATTTTTGGAGATCTTTCTCCACAATAGTAATGAAGTGTGCTATTGCAAAAATTTTCATCATTCTTGAGTGCTCCTCCAAAATGTAGTTGTTCACGGCTTTAGAGGGATGCAGATGAAGTCATTGGCGTGCACCTTCCGACACCCGTGTCAATGCCCATTAAATTAGCTCTCTTCTTTCCCACAAAGCTCTGTGAAAATGTTGGTCTCTGTTTTTCTCATAGAGAAGAAAAAAGGAGAAAATAGTGGGAACGAAAAAAGAGGAAGAAAAAAGAAAAGAGAGATAAGAGAAAAGGAGAGAGAGAAAATCAATGAATTTTTTTTTTTGGTAAATAGAAAATCAATGAATTACATTTTTGGGCGACATGCAAAATCACATTCATTTTTCTTTTAACCATTAATGCTGATGATTGAAACTAGAAATTTTATATGGGAAAAGCCTAACTCCGAGATGATTGATAAATGGTAAGAATGATAAACCCTAGATTTTATCATTTATTGAATAATAGGTCCCATTCAATTGTTTTGCCTTTCACTTTTGGGATTTCCCAATACAGACCATTAGACCATAATAGGAAGAAGAGATTTGGGCTTCAGATGCTCTATACCTATTGTGGGTTTGGTGCACAAAAATCACCCATAACAATGTGCATTAGTACCATAAATCATATTTTATTGGCTCCAATATTTTATAATCCTGCAACTAGGGGTGTACACGGGTTGGGTTGGCCGGATTTAAAAAAAAAATCAACCCAACTCATAGAGTGCGGATTTTTTATATTATAACCCAATCCAACCCGAACAGAGAACAAACCCAATCCAACCCAACCCATAGAGTGCGGGTTGGGTTGGTCGGGTTAATCGGGTTAATTTATCTTTAATTTAGTCAAAATTAATTTTTTAATAAATTAAATTGTAGTCAATAACTTAACTTCATTCCTCTTTATTTTTGCAAAAATAAATTACATGAACTATTATAATGCAAAAAACTACAAATAGTATATATTAAACAATATTAATTTGATTAAGTAAATAAAATTGATTAAACATTAGTATATATTTCTTTGTTCAGGTCACAGAAAAGTTGCAAGAAAGCAATATCATTTTCAAGTTCCCTATATTGGATTGGTTGCAACATTTTAACATAAAAACGAATACTCGAGCCATCAAATTCTTATTAGATTTTATATAAATCAATTAATAAGGCATTGTTTACATGTTGTTCAAATCGAAAAAAAATTCATTCATTCATTCTTTCACTCACTTCCTTTTAATTAAGAGTTTAACAAGAAAAACAAATTGCTTTATGATATCAATGACATGCATTTCGGAAGTAAAAAACATTAGTAGAGTATGCACATTTTTTGAAATAAAAAATAAAAAAATCACAAATAAAGAATTGAAATACAATATAGTAATTGAACTAGGAACTCAAAATCACAAATGAAAAATTGAGAGAGAGAGAGAGAGAGAGAGGGGGGGGGGAATTTTTTTTTTAATATATATACGGGTTGGGTCGGATTAATCGGATTTTTTTACCACCCAACCCAACCTAACCCGAAGTTAGCGGGTTAGATATCATCCAACCCAACCCAACCCAAAAATTCAGATTTTTCAATGGATTGGGTTGGGTTGGGTTGGATCGGCCGGGTTGGATTGGGTTGACGAATTTTTGTACACCCCTACCTGCAACTATAAAATGATTAGTTTAACCAAAAAACTATAAAATGATTAGTTACTCTTATCAGTTATCATATGTCATCAAAATCTCTTAAAATCAAGCAAAACTTATTTACCTACATCGTTAAATCATATACTATTATATAAGAACGCATTAAATTCTTTGAATCAAATACCTCCATGCCAAATTCGTAGTCAAAGTTATCGCTTTTTTATTCCAGTAATGTCATCTGCGACCTACAAATTAGGAAATATATTGTTTTAAATATAACTTTGAAAATCATAAAAGATAAATTTCACAATGTGATTATCAACAAGCCTTGCTTATGTTTGCTTCCAGTAATATCTTTTTTGCCAGAAAAAAAAAATTGACACAGGAAAATTAAAAAAATAATAAATGCTTACCTTATCCTCCAATCCTTGGAAAAGATTTATGGGACAAGAAAATTTAGCAACAGAGTTTATTGGCGACCTCTCAAAATAATCCTTTCCGCTACCTGCACCAGTTCGGCTCTATCAATGGAGTCACTAAAATTACAAACTAATGTATCGATACAATCATCTGCCTTATGAAGAAGGTTATCAATATAGTGAGATTCAAATTTGTGAGTTTCTGCTCTCAACATTTCTATCGCGGATACCTCATTGACAAATATGGCATAAACAAGTCAATTTTTTTTTAACTTGCTATGCAACTTCTATCCGTACTTTAAACTCATAAAGAAACATAATTACATAATTATTGCTAAAAGGATAGAAACAAACAGATAGGGATGAGCAATTATTGATCCTCAAACTAATAGACTCTGCTGAGCAACATTCCTTTACTAAGCAACATTCCAATCAAAAAGCATGACAACCGTTTGGGAATTTGTCTCAATATTAATATTCGGTCCAAAGTCACAGTCAGCCAAAAACTCAAAAGGCACAGCAATAACCATATGTTCAGTGGCTAAAACCAATACAGTTATCCATTTAACTAATAATTTTTTTAAATTTTCCATCATTAGAATTCATCAGTAGTTGCATAATTAGCATAAACCCACTTCAAATTCACCTACAAATACCAAAAGGAGGAAAAAATATTTGGAAAGCCATTACCTTTTCTACAATTCTCCAAATGTGTGAGTAGCCTCTTTATATCTGCCTATCCGCATTTGCCTTCTACAATTCGACCACACCCGTCAATCCTCTTTCTCTTCTACCTATCAGTATTTGCCTCCTATTTGATCGGGTAAAAGACAAGAAATGCTGATGAAGATATGGCAAAGGAAGAGCGAAGAAATGGTAGAGAGAGAGAGAGAGCTCAGAAGAAAACAAGAGCAAGAGATACAAATTGGATTGATTGTAGATATGTAGAAGAGAAATTTTGAAAAAAGAAAAAAAAATGAAAAACGAAAAAAAGAGGTTGGAAGAGTTTGCGAAGGATAGGAGAAGATCCAGAGGCATCTAGGACAAAATCGGTTCCTTTAAAAAACTTAATTTAATATTTAAAATTTAAATTATCAGATAATAATAAACCTATACTATTTGGATATGTGACTGGCATGTAAGCTAGTGACAGTCACACTAGTGATATTAAGCATTTTTCAAAAAAATAAAACTTTGCTTTTAATTTTTATTTAATTTTTTTTAGTGTTTCAAAATTTTTTTTAATGCAATTTTGGTCTCGCTTGTGATGAAGCTCATCAATATGGTTTCAAAAGGTTTTTTATGCCAGTGTTCATTGTTGTAGAAGGATTCAAATCATTTGAGTATGAGATTGATTTTGATTTTTTTTTTTTTGAAATAAAGAATTACATTTCATTAGAGATCTGAATTCAACATATATAAATCAACATGAAAAATCGAAGACAACCAGTCTAGACCTACTTCAAGCCAAACAGCAACAAACATATCCAAATTTATTGCAAGTTTAGCAACCATATCAACAGCCAAATTAGATTTTCTAGAAACATAAACACATTGAATAGAACTATTAACAGACAATAGATTCCTAATCTCATCAACAGAAAAACAATTATCATCCAAAGCACAATCTCCATCTTGAATTCGTAGAATAGCTTGGTGAGAATCACTTTTAATAACACCTCCTGAAAAATCAGTGTCTACTTAACTAGATTTTGATTAATTTATTAATATAATATTTGATTTTGAACAAATATTTTCTTAATTATACAATAAATTAAAAGCATAGATATATAGCAATAGTTATTAACTTATTTTACTTAAATTATAAATAAATAATAATAAACTAAATTATTATTTTTCTTGGCAATATTACAAAATACATGGAAATTTTTTTTAATGTGTAGATATATATATATATATATATTTTTTTTTT
>QANX01007020.1:0-12930 GCA_003254975.1 Ochetophila trinervis | reverse complement strand
TGCAAAATATTTTTCAATTTCCTTGTGCCAAGTTAGTTATACAATATATAATCAACGACAATTGATTTAAGAGATGAGAAGCTACAATTGACCTATAAAGCAACTTTTATTTCTCTTAAGTACATTCTATTATCCATGAAAATGGAAACAAAAAACTAGTTACACTATGACATTTTTTGAAATAAAAGATTTATTCTTCTTATATTTAATAAAAAATAAAACATATTTTTTTCATAAAACAAAAGTTGTGTTGTGTACAACAAAATTATTTTTTAATTTAAAATATTTTTACACATGTATCTGTCTGGTTTGGATAAGATGGATGTTAGTTTTTACCAAACTCCAACCCAAACGGTGAATAATAAAATTTTCACAGCTTATATCTAAACTGAACTGATAAACATGTAAAATTTAATCCAAATTGAATTTGACGGTTTGATTTTGTTTGATTTTGCAGTTTTATTTGATTTTTGCATGTCCCTAAGTAATATATATCATATCTTGTATAAAAAATAAAAAAATGTATTAAATTATCCAATACATTTGTATCATTATATACACCTTAATTAGAGCATATCAAACATAATCATAGTTTTTTTGAAAGGTGAACTATGAAACTCCCTGCAACATATTTCCTATTGGGCCACTTCTATCTTTTTGGGCAGGATAACCCAATTTATCGAGAGATATGGGCCAGATTTGACATGTCCATATCGAACCCGGATATACCCGATGAGTTTTCCGATTCTCTTCCTGTGAATCTCTCTCTTTCTCTCAAGTGCCCCCTTCCATGGACTCAACCGCAAGATCGACTCCATTGCCACCAAACCAACTAAACCCCATTACAAACCCTAACCCCAGCTCCAATAATCTTCCTTCGAATCCTCACTATCAAATGTTTAATCCCACACACTTCACCTTCTCCAATTCTTCCTCTCAACTCTCCCAACATTCTCACACCACAAACCCTGCTAACCACCCTTTCTTGTCTTTTCCTCAACCAGTGCTTCCCTATACCTTACCATTAGACCCAGCCGTTCAGCCACCGGGAACCGACCCGTATGCCAATACGGGTTCCTACCCATTGACCCATGTTGGGTTTCAAGGCCAAACACAATATGGTGAAGATCCAAATGCAAGTTCTCAGAATTGGGTTGTCAAACAAGGCGAACCCATCAAATACGATAATGTAAGCTGTGTTGTGAATTTTCTGTTTCGGCCTTTGGTGTACATAGAAATTGGATTCTCTTTGTATATTAATTTTCAGTTTTGAGTTTTTAGTGTGAATGTTGCTGCTGTTTGTTATTTGCTATTGGTTGATTTGAAACCAAAATTTGAAATTTTATCATTTTTTTTTCCAAATGAGTTTGTGTTTCAGTTTTTCATCTGTGTTTGTGGAGGTTTTGTGTTTTTCTGTTGTATACAGTCCATACGTGTTCAATCATTGTCTATTTCAATCATTTTTTTTTTTTTTTTTTTTGCTATTGGTTGTTTGGAAATAGAAATTTGAATTCTGTTGTTTGCTAGTGATTTATTGGAAATAAAAATCTGAATTTTTTTTTTCAAATGATTTTGTATTTCGAATTTTCAAATCTATACAAGTTCAATCATTGTTTTTTTCAATCAATTTTTGGTTTTTTATTTGTTAAGTCAATTAATTTACTTGTATATGGAAAATTTTGAATATTGCACGGCTTGTTAATTTATATAGAACTATGTGTTGTTCTTTGAAGGTTGTGAAACCTGAGAATGAGAATTCATTAGTGCCTGCAAGCTCAAATTCCTATTGGAATAGTACTTGGACACATCAACCACTAGCAAATGACTTGACAAACAATGCTTTAAGCCAAAGTAAGGTCATACAGTCTGTTTATCGCGGCGTTTGCAATATTGATTGTAATGGCAAAGATTGTTTCTGAGAAACATATATTGGAAAGAAATATAACAGGAATTTGCTTAGCAATTAAAACCTGCACCACAGATCTAATACAGTCAATGATATCTGTCTTCTATGTTAAACAGGCAGTGTAAATGGACAAGTAATTGCTGGCAGTTTGGGTGTGGTTGTGCCTACTAGTGCAGAGTTGGCGAAAAAGACAAGAAAGCTTGTGAGTGGGGGTACAGCAGTTGATTCAGTAAGGTTATGCACTATATGTGATGTTGTTTGCAATAGCCAAGATGTGTACAATAAACATATTGCTGGGAGAAAGCATGCTGCCCAGGTGAGAAACAATTTAACTAGGTTTCTACTAAATCATATAAAAAATTAATAGTTAGGATTGGCTTTGCTTTTCTAGGTATGCCTCTATAAACCACGTCTACATATTTGGAACGTCCATGCATTTATGGTGTTATGAACTTCTATGTTTCTTATGGAATATTTATAGAAAATTGTTTCTAATACTGCTCTTGATACTCTTTTTGCTAAGCTGCCAACTTAAATTTGTAATGTTTTCCTACTGGCTTCTGCATTGTATGAATGAGTTAGATCAACCGTGTTTTTTTCCCTGACTAAGCCTCTTATTTAATGTATTGATAAGTCATCATCTGCTTGGTTGCACCTACAAGTACTTAAAAAAGATTGTTAACTAAATTGCCATCCTTAATTCTCTAAATTTATTTAATTCAAGTGGTCTCATGTCCATATGCTGTTTGAATATGCCTTCTAATAATTTTCATAGTAATTAATTTATATGTTCAAAACTTTGTGGTGAAGCGAGGGAGATAATTGAATAAGAATAAGTAAATAAATAAAGACGAGATTTGAGCCTCTTGAAATATGTAGCCAAATGTACTTTTATATTGACATCAATTCTTATAAGTCAGGATGTAGATGGGAAGTTATCCTTTTTCAGCAATTCCTAGATTTTTTTGGGAGTCATGCAATAGTGTTATTATGTTCTGGGTCTCTTGTTCTTTAGTCCCTTTCATATTCTTTGTCTGGAATGCTATCCAACTTGCCTCTAACGTTATGGCTGGACTTAAAAAAAAATACATAAATAAATAAAATAAAATAAAATAAATAATTAATTAATTAAATAATTTTCATTGTTATGTAGCAATCACTAAAATTGGAAAGAAACTATATACTGTATAAATTTCGTCTTTTCATGAAAACATGCAAGTTTTTCCTTTTCTTGAAATTTTTTTTATTTAAGAACTTGAGACATAAATGTGGTGGAACCATGATCTTGCAATATGTCTTCATCTCTTTTATTTTGTAGATTGCTTGTTCTTTTGGTTCAATTTTAAACAGTTTCACTTTGTAGGCTGGCCTAGCAGCACTAGGTGATATCGGGCCGTATTTTGCTGCAGTTCGATCTCAATTCAGTAGCACTTGGAGTAAAGTTCCAAAGAAAGTCAAGGTTGTTCAATCTGCATGGTGTGATGTTTGCAAAATCAATTGCAACAGCAACGATGTATATGTCAAGCATTTAACTGGAAAGAAACACCAGAAGAATCTGGAGCAACTGAAAACTTTAAGCAATGCTTCTAATGCTGCTGCATCAATAGGTGGTTCATCAGCTGCAACTACCCCGGTGATTGGTCCACCAGAAAACCCACAAACCAATAAGGGCAAAAGTAATGATGTACCAAAACCATATGAAATTGCTACTCAGTCACAGGCTGTGAAAGAGGATTTGGAGACGAAGAGACGTAAGATAGTAGAGAGTGGAACTGCAGCCCGTGCTGTTAGAATGTGCGCCATTTGCAATGTGGCCTGCAACAGTCAGTCAGTTTACAATTCTCATCTTGCCGGCCAGAAGCATGCAGACACGGTGAAGAAATTAGCAAAAGCTGGAATGACAAGTGCAGGTCGATAACCGAGAAGATGGGATTTTGTAAGTTCTGTTTTGTTCTTTGGGCTATTCCCCATTGCACCCTCTGGCATAGATATATATCCAGAACTTGGATATGATTCTTGTGCGAGCATCTTTAAAATGGATTATAAATTAGGGGGTGTTTACAATGTGTAGAGAAAATTACATTTTTACTCAATAAATTCTATCAAATAGGCATAGTTAATTTTTTTATATTTTATATTTTGTTTTTTGCCTTAAATTTTTATATGTGCATTAAGGTTGGGGGATCTCAACTCTGGGATTTTGCTAGGAAGATATTGAACTTTACCATTGGACTATTCCTTTGGTAAGTTTTTTATATTATTTTTTAATGCGCTTATTAAATTATGATAACTTTTTAAAAATTATGATAGTATAAATGACAAGTCAACATGCAATTATATGTAATAGAACAAGTCCATCCAAGAATGCTCTGCTAACTTAACTTTGTATTAAGCCCTTTAAGGATTTTTCCTTCTTTCTTTAGTATTTTTTTTTTTTTGAATTTTTGAAAATTTATTTTGGGTAATTGCACCATTGTATGATAATATTTGGGAACAGATAATAAAATTTGAAGATATTTTTCATATTTGTAAACATCAGTTTTTGGTCATATCTTTTCTTGGCTTTGGATTCAAGGCCAGGTTCCAGAAAAAAAATTGACGCGTATAAGAAATGAAGAAAATTTTACTTCGTCTTCGTCTTTAAGTTTTCAAATGGGCCATGTTAAAATTAGCAATCAATTAATTCCAATGCATAACTAATAAAGAGCAAAAGATAAATACAACTTTTTTATTTATAAAAACGATAAATAAAGAAGTTAGTCATAGTTTAAAAACTATACAGCCTTTTTAAATAAAAAATAAAAAAAAAATAAAACAAACTCAAGTTCATGTTTGTTTGATATATAGAATAGTAATTTCAACTGGAATAAGAATACCTATTAATACGCATTAAAAAAAATGAATAGTTAATATTTGATATATTTAGTTATTATATTAAATTAGATTCAATATTTAGGCTTTATAAATATTTTATTCTTTCCGCCTACAAAATGTATCCAAAGTGCTTGGTATTTCATTTTTGGTCAAAATGTATGGTTTTAGATATTTTCCATATCTGTATACAAAGTTTCTATTAATACCAATTCATAATAAAGTTGTACATTTTCTCTATATGTTGAATTCAATTTGGAGAACATCGAATGTGTACTCCCATTCTTACCAAAAACCAATGCGTAATCCCATTTCTGTATTTTTTTTATTATTTAAAGCTAAAATTTAAAAAGAAAAAAAATTAAATTAGTAAAATAAAGGTGAATGGATTTTATTTTATTTTTTCGCAAAGGGAAAAAAAGAAAAAAAGAAGAAGGTTATTCTGGATTTGATTAGCTGGGCCGTTGACCCGACCCGAAATGTAATTGCTAGCTCACCCAGTCGTCTTAATCGAGCTGGCCATTCTCAAATTGTTTCACATGAAAATCTCTCCAAATTAACGACCACTCGTCTTTTTCATCTTCAAATTCAAAAAAAAATAAAATAAAATTGAAAACTTTTTTGTGATTTTGATTCGTGATTGAAGAAACCTTTAGAGACCCTTCTCCATATAGGTAAAAAAAAAAAAAACCTTCAAAATCTCTCTTTTTCTTGTCTCTCTTTCTCTGCCATCGTTATTTCTGGAAGTTTATTTTTTTGGGTTTTAAGGAATATATGCCATTGTTACTGATGAATTTTTGGAATCGGGTTTTTCACAAGTATCCGTTTTTGGGTTTTTATTGCTACCATTATTGAAACTTTTCCCATATTTTCTTTTAAAATTGTATTAACCATTCGGGAAATGTAAAACTAGGAACTTGTTTGAAAACGATGAAGTTCAAGTTACGTTATATGATCATTTGCCTTTAAATGGGTAATTTGATTGTTTGTTAAATTTTCATTTATTTTACAAAGTTTTGTTTATTTATTTATTTATCCTTATCAAATTCATGCAGAACTTTTAAAAAAGAAATTGTAAGTTTTATGTTGAAAATTTGAATAATTTAGATTTAGAAAGTCTCAACTATAGGCCATAGATTATTCTAATGCTGGTTTTATTTTTGCTAAAACAAATAATCTTCATGTATAAGCAATTTTTTTTTTCTTTTTTCTATATTTTATTTTCAGTTTTTCTTGGGTTGTGGGGTTGGGATTGAGCTTCTGGAAACTTTCAAGGATATATTAGACTAATTACGTTTATTTTGTAGTTAAACCAAGTTATTTTTTGTAAGGAGATTCATTACTTTGTTCTGTAATTCAGGAATTGCTTCTTTTGCACTTTCGTGAGTGATTTCTTACTGAGATGTCAAGCAGCCACGGGAGTGAAAGTGACAACTCCATTGATTTTGAGGAACTCCTAGAGTTTGGGAAAAGATGCAGAGAGGTATTGTTTCTGCAACTCTCCAAATGTTTGTGAAGTTGTGGTATAACAAAAAGAAAGTATGTTTGTTACTTGATAGTTTTCAATTTCAACATTTCTCTAGGTCATGAAAATCGGTTAGATTTGTATTGAAATGTCAAAATGTATATGCATATAGAGCATCGTATGTATGTAATTTGTTGTGAGAGCAAAGGCAGTAAGGAAGTTTTTCTTTGATTTGTGAGAGGGGGATTTGAACTCAGTATCATTGCATCTGAAGAAGTAGTAGCTTTGCCACTAGGATGTCTCCGAGGGGTTGATGTGGTAAAGGATAACCTCTTATTTTTTATTTCCAGAAAAGTTTGGTTCGTTAATGCATTTTAGCCTATATTTAATTTTGAAGATCAGTTTATTTAAATTTAAGACTGCTCTTTGTATCTTCTTGATTTCAATGCCAATTAATACCTTGTCTATTATAATCTAATCAATTGTATTAGTTAATTATGGTGTCTCATCCATTTATTTGTCTGCAGCTAAGGAAGGAAAAAGACATGTTGAAAGAATCACAAAGTTTTGAATTGATCAAGGTAATAGTTATGTGGAAGATTCATTATCTTATTAAGCTAATTGGAATGTAGCTTCTTTCGGCCAAATTATCAAGCTGGCATAGAATTCCATGACCCTAATTTATTGGCTCTGAAAATATGCATATGTTACATATATTAAATTCCAAGATCTAGACTGCAGATCCATAGGGAGAAAAAATGGAAGTGTGGTGAGTGATGTATCTGTATCGACTTGTCACTTCTTTTCAATGGAATCAATGCTAACACCTCAAATACTAAGGGGGATATTTAATTTGGTTTTATATTGAGAAAACCCAAGTTATGATGATCTATAACTTTTTAGTCTATTCTCTCTTTTGTTAAAAAAATAAAATAAAAGAAAAAGTGGGGAAATGACAGGGAGAAATGATAGATTTTAAAAATAGTAAAAACAATGACGATAACATGAGAAGTGACGGTGCTGGTAGTTTAGTTTCTCTGCCCTTTGGTTCTTTCTGCTGATCAATAAAAATAAACAAATATTCCACCAAAATATAAATAAAGTTTTATTAAATTGTTTAACTATCTCATTCGAGTTTTCTTGATGCAGAAATTAGAACTACATGTGAAATCATTATCAGAAGGCCATTTGAAGGACAAGAAATGTATTCAAATGTTAGAAAAAGAGCTCATGAACTGCTCTCAAGAAATAGGTACTGCTCCCTTTCAACATACCATTTCTTATTTTGTTAGATATTTTTAGGTCTAATTTATTTTTGTTGACAGATACTGGATTGGCATCATGGATGTGAATGTATATAATCTGAAATGCTATTTTTTGTCATTTGCAAATTGACTATCCTCATCATCTCCATGCATGCTTACAGAAACTATATCATCAAACTCTAGGGTTTGTCATTTCCTTTTTATCACCATATAATTATATTTTTTGTAATGATATTAATTAGTTTTACATACTGTAGTGTGCATCTGTAGTTGCATCAATTCTTTAAATTTAAATTAAACAAATTATGGATACTTTTGTTGATCAAGGATATATGCAACATGCAGTAAAGGAAAATCCTGGCTTTTATGTTTATTTGAGTCTGACGCATGCACAAGAGTATGTCTTTTTAAAGGATAAACATAGAAAAAACCAAATAACTGTCTCATGTCATTGAGAGAATCTTGATATGTTATTATGTTGGTTCCTGAAAATCTTGCAATGAAAGAAGCCTAACTGATTCTGAACCTAATAAATAACTCAATGAAAAGATAATGATTGGGTGGTGATACATATAGCACCCAGTGATCTCACTAATGATATATTTCAATGAATTCTATGAGTGTGGAATCTATCTTTTCTAAGACAGTTTATGTCAAAATAATGAAGAGACTTGTGGAAGCTAGATAATATATATATTGATATGGTTTGACTAGTTATATCATAAGTTCAAGAGGTCTCACATATGATGCCAGTTTAAATGTGCGGCACAATTATATTTTTGCTTGTACAGCATGGAACATATCCTTTATGGCACTTGTTGAAGGGCAATTTCAACCTTATAAGTCCATTGAGAACTCTGACATGACCTCTATTTGTACTTAAAGGTGTTTGTAGACTTTCTAATGTTTTTTAGACTTAATCAATTAAAATTTATTACAGATTACCTACAGGATCAACTAAATGAAAGGAACACAGAGGTGAACTGCCTGGAAGAGCATGTTCATAGTCTCAGATTGAAGTTAGCAGACATGGAAAATTTAGAGGACAGCGTTGGCTGGTTAAGGGAGGAACTGCGTAGGTCCAGTTCTGAATGCCTATTCTTGATGCAGGAATTAGTTAGCAAAGAAGTGGAGTTACAAAAGTCAAATTTGTGCGTAGAGAAACTAGAGGAATCAATTTCATATATAGCATTAGAGTCTCAATGTGAAATAGAGAGCATGAAGCTTGATATAATGGGGTTGGAGCAGAGTGGTTTTGATACTGACAAAGTTCAGGATGAAACTGTTCAAGTAAAAGCTCAGGGGAAGTTGCTTCAAGAAGCTGAACTTCAATCTCAGGATACTCCAAAAGTTATCAAACATTTGGAGATCGAAAATAAGGAACTTAAAGAGAAGCTTGAGACATCAGAAACAAATTTTAGGATATTTTGTCAAGGACTTGAAAAGTGGCTGGAAGAGGACAGTTCTCAATTCAACTTAGAATCCTCATTAAGGGAACTAGAGAGCAAGCTAACTATGTCAAAAGAAATTAGGTATGCTACCAATTATTTGATTTTCATAGTTTATTATTTATATGCATCTCAAGTCCAATAAATTTTGTCCTTTAAGTTTATTACAATAGTGAAAAAAGAGGAATTTTTGTTTATTTGCTTATTGAACCATTGACTTGCCATGTGAATTTCTTATGTCAAACAGTTCCTCACGTGGAATCTTTGCTTCTTATGATAACATAGATAGAGTAGTTCTAATGGTTGAGACATCGTGCTTATCTAGATAATCAGAATGTAATTTCTGAGTTGAAATGTCGATTGCTTGTGTAAAGTTACTTCACTTGATCTCAAAATCTCCATTATGGAGCCATCTTTTCCATGAGTTGGTTAAGGTAACAACTACAAATGGGAGCCAACAGCCATTCAGCTTAGTCCATTTGCCTCCTTGCAGATGCAATGCAAGGATGTATTTTAGTTCTTTCATCAAGTCCAGGAAAGGAGAGGATGGTGTTTGGAGGAATATCACTTAATGTGCAAGGCCTGCAAAAAAAAATATATATATGGTAAAGAGAAAAAGGAGAAAAATAAAGAGCTTTGATAGTGCAATGAGGAAACTTTGTTGTATTACTATAATTTATGGATATAAATTGAAATTAGATAATACATAGAAATGTATGTGTCACGCTATATATGTCAAGCTACAAGAGCACCACTAATTACTTAAAGGAGGACAATGTTTAGAAAACGTGAAAGATCTTTACTCTTGGTTTCATTATTCTTTTTTGCCTCATTTTCACCAGTATTGCATGTGACATTGACATATGATATTGAAATTCTTTGGAATCCATTACTTAAAATCCTGTTCCAATAGATACAAACATTTTTTTTTTCTGGAACCTCCCTTCGTTGAGGTTGAATCAGGAGAAAATGCTTATTAATTTCTGTTTCCTATATGCTAATTTAGTGCTAATGTCTACTTTCTGAAATTCTGTATTGTAGAATACCCTGTTATCTTTTTTATCATTTTGCCAATAGCATTTTCAGGGAAGTTTTCTTGCCGGTCGTTTCAAAACTGTCTACTGTACTGGCACCAGATGCAGATGTCATGGAGAAGTTGGAAAATATGTCACAAAAAATGCAAAAATATGAACTTCTTGTAGAGCAACTGAAGGTACTATCATGGACATAATTTCCTGTAGAGAAGAAAAAACTTTAAAAAAGGATAAATAAGAGTTCAGTCAAGTAGGTTGTTTTCGGAATTATATTCTAAAACTTTTCATGATTGTTAGGAAGAATTGAGAGAACAAAAGTTCAAGGCAACGGAAGAAGCAGAGGATTTAGCTCAAGAAATGGCTGAGGTCAGGTACCAATGTACAAGTTTGCTAGAAGAAGAGTGTAAACGCCGTGCTCGCATTGAACAAGCATCTTTACAGAGAATTGCTGAATTAGAGGCACAGGTAATGATGTTTACGGTCCTAAGTTTTTATAACCTATGAAACAACTGCAGTTAAATTCTGAAAAATTAAATATTGTTTGTGCAGCTCCAAAACAAACAGAGAAAAACCAGCAATGCTGTTAGGCAGCTACAAGAAGCATAGAGATTGGTGGTTACAATATCCGTATAGTTTCACTCGAGCAAATATGTTATGCAGGTTTCTGTTCCTATACTTTATGATTTTATCATTGATGCTACAGCCACACACAATCTTGAGCTCTCTCTTGCACCCACTGATTGTTTTATCTAAGCTGGGATTCTGTAGTGAATTTGCACTCACTGATCTTTTCTCTTTCTTTTTTTGTGGCAAGATTTGAAGTTATCAACACGTCCTTCAACCCAACGCATCCTTAACCCCTATCCCCTTCCAGTTAAAATTTAAGTTAACTAGTATTCTAATGGCCCGGTGGTCATGCCATTAATGGCGGTTAGTTGGTTTTGACATGTGGCTGAAAAATTATGACATTAGTTTGGACAGTCATGAGACAAAACTGAAATGACATGAAAAACGAAGGAGTATACATTATGTATAAGAGAAGAGGAAACAAAAAATACGGAAATGCATGTATTCTAATTAAGGGGTAGCATTAAATTTAGAATGAAAATGGAGAGAAAAATTAGTTTACTATTATCCCAATGGACATCCGCATAAAACCATTCCTCCTAGAGTACTTGTTAATACGAATAACAGAGTTTCTGTTATAGCCATTGTGTACTTTCAAGGTACTCTAAGGATAGAGGAACACGTGAAGTTGAACATAATAAAATAAGAAATTGGAAAATTTCATTGAAATTGTTTGTTTGGAATATTTTCCCGAAGAGCAAGTCATAGGTTTTTCTCTCGATCTGAACAATAGGGCTGTTATCTCATTACTAAACTTGTTGAAGAGATGAAATATAACCAAGGTCTATTTTTTGACCAGAGGTTGAATCGATCTACAGAAGAAGAATAAGGTCAAAAATTAGGTTACATTCACGAATCATAATTCTCCATGTAATAGCTTTATTGAAAGCAGGCTTCATCATCAATTGGATGGTTAATGGGGAGTGACGGTGTTGGCTGTATGGTAACAATAGTATTTTATGCAACCTTGTTTGGCCGGTCAATAGCCTTGCAACAAACTCTTCAAAACGTGTCTAATTAGCTGTGACTGTTAGTATATATCTTTCAAGTGATTCTGCTCATCATAGGACAAGTGACAAGGAATAATTTTTATATCTTTTTATGAAATTATTTCAATTCTTTTCCCAGTTCTTGTTATGGATGCCTGACATTTGAATTATAATGCATAAATCAATCTGCTGAACATTGTAATGTTATGAAAAATTGTGCAGGAACAGGAATAATTTGTGTGGCTGTGCTGAATGCCAAATCTTGGCAGTTCTACTTCTTTCTATACAGAAATTTTCAGATTTGATCCTTATGAAGGTTCTACAAATATCATAGGCTTCCATTTCTAATGAAGTATCAGATAACAATGATAAGTTAGAAGTGCAATTTGGCTGTCTGCAATGGTTTGTTGCTGTAGATATGGAGTTATGTATAGGTAGACAATGGAGTGGAACATAAAACAGATATAGATTGCAACTACAGGGTGATTGATTCTGTAGTTTTTGAAGATTATTGTCTGTTTGTCTAGTCAATCTGTGTTGGATTGAGCAAGTGTAGTATATGTTGTTTGCTTTTGCCTTAAAAGCAGTGATGTAGATAGTTTGAAAATTTTGTAATAGCAAGGTTTATATGCATTGACAATGTCAAGTCTGCAAAGGTTGCTGATTGTAACACTTCCAATTATTTAATTAAAGATCATTTATTGATCATCTATATTAAATATGATCTCCAATACATTGTAATTTGGAAGGTGATGATTGAAACTGTGCTAGGATCAAACTTCAAAGAATAATTAATCTACTTACTTAAATACAAAATACTATTTTCTGAAAAATAATGCTATATTAATTTTGATTTTCTAGAGAAAGAATTTTAAGTTTTTTTATGGTAAAAGAAAGATTTTAATTCTTGAAACAATAAATGAAGTTATACAAAAATTAAATAGATCTAAATTAGGTAAATAAAAAAATAATTATTTATAGCAATGAAACGTATTTTGGTTTTGCAAAGATTATGGATACAAATGGGATATGACTTGTAATTAACAAAAATAAGAAATAGCAAAATCCTAAATCTTGAATTCCAACCCTCACACCAAAAATAAGAAATAACAAAGTCCCAAATCTTTTGTATGAAGGGAGAGTATCATTTTTTGAAGAGATGGTATTGAATAGCCTGTTTGATCGTTGCATTAGACTGGACTATGAATATACGATTTGATGGTATTGAATATGATTAGATTGGATGAGATGGTCTTGAGTATATTTGTTTGGTATAATAAAAGTTGGTCTAGATTATAAAATATGTATATATATATATATATATA
>QANX01007019.1:0-20262 GCA_003254975.1 Ochetophila trinervis | reverse complement strand
CGTCTCAAAATTTTCAGGTAGTATGTATTATTTAATATAGAGAAATTTTGATGTATTAGTAATACACCAGATATTATATTAAAAAAAATTCAAGTGTATTATATAATTCAATATAAAACTACAACCAAACATAGTATTAATTAAAACTAATACAATATATCTCTGTAATACAATCCAATACAAGATACCAAACATGACATGATTGCTTTATTCTAACTCATAAGACTACGTTGGTCAAAATGCAGAGTTGGTCAAAATTCTTCGTATATTCGGGAGGAAGAAATTGCAAGGCTGGGATCGATAGTGGTGACTGATTCAACAAATGCAGAGTTGGTCAGAATTTTATATGAGGATGAGATAAAAAGAGCAGTTTGTGAGCTACATCCTTTAAAAATATCGGACCCTAATAGGTTCTCTGGTATATTCTTTCGAAAGTATTGGCAAATTGTTAAGGAAATGATGGTTTGCTTTGTTCAAAAAGTTTTCAGGCTAGGAAGGATTCCCAGAACCATCAATAACACATTTTTTGGTGCTCATTCCAAAGGCTGACCAACCAACAACTTTCAATCAATTTAGGCCTATAAGCCTATGCAATTTCATATACAAAGTGGTCTTCAAAATTTTGATAGAGAGAATCAGCAAAATGTTAGAATCAATAATATCATCAAACCAATGGGCTTTTATCAAAGGAATATGGATTGCAGAGAACACAATATTCGCACAAGAAGCAATCCACAAAATAAGACATCATAAGAGTAAATGAGGGTTGATGGTTATGAAGCTTGATATGATGAAAGCCTACGATAGATTGGAGTGGAGCTTTATTGATAAAGCATTAAAGGTTAGGGGATTTTATGATGAAGCTCGAAGGTTGATTGTGAGCTGTGTTAATATGGTGGAGTATTCTGTGCTCATTAATGGTAGAATTAGTAAGGTTGTTAGATCTAATAAAGGGTTGAAACAGTGATACCCTCTATCTCCTTATCTCTTTATCCTTTACTCAGAATTCATTACTAGGTTGATAGCATAAAAGAAGGTCAATGGTGAGATTCATGGCATTAAAGTCCATCGGAATGCACCGACAATTTCACATCTAATGTATGCCGATGATTTACTGATCATGAGTAGAGCTAATGTGAACGAAGCCGTGGCAATCCAGAGTTGTTTCAATTTCTATTGCAGCTGGTCAGGACAAAAGGCCAATGTGAAGAAATCTAGTATAATGTTTTCGAAGAATATAGAGAGAAGTGAGAGAAAAGGTGTTCTTAAAGTAATGGGGATAAAAGAGATGAAAAAGGACTCGGTATATTTAGGCAATTGTTTTGTGTTTAACAAGAACAAAACAAAGGATTTTAATAAATTGAAGGAGATAATCACTGCTAGAATTGAGAGTTAGAATGGACAAATGTTGTCAAAAGCAGAATAGATGACCCGTATCAGGTCTGTACTTCAAGCAATTCCTACATATTCTATGTCCAAGTTCAAAATCCTTAAAGGGGTGTGCAATACAATTGACACAATCGTGAGGAGGTTTTGGTGGAACATGGATCATATAAGCAACAAATTTATGGCCCTAAAATCTTGGAGAGATATTTGCAAATCGAAAGAAGCTGAAAGCTTGGGGTTCAGAATGTTCAGTGAGTTCAATATGGCTTTACTGGCAAAACTGGCTTGGAAATTGGCTAGCGGTGAGGATGCGTTATGGACAAAAGTTTTGGGAGAAAAATACCTGAAGGGAAAATTCTTTTTTGAAATGGAAAATGCAAAAGGAAGTTCCATGACCTAGCAAGAAATTCTTAAAGCAAGAAAGTTAGTCATGAATGGAGCATGTTACAAGGTGGGTGATGGGTTCTCGGTGAACCTTGAGTTGATCCGTGGGTGCCTACAATCGTGAAGGGGGTTCCAAAGGCATTAGAAGGGGTGAACTGTGAAGAGTATAGAAGAGTGGTAGAGTTGAAGGAAGAATATTCAAACCAATGGAATTATTGGTTGCTAAAGCAACTAATTGAAGAAAGTGATGTCAATGAAACAATGAATATGGACTTGCTGAATTTTCAATGCCAAGACTAGCTTATTTGGATGGGCAATAACAAAGACATTTTTACAGTTCGTAGTTGCTTTCAAGTGAACTATGGATTTACATATGAGTACTCTGGGAGGTGAAAGAAGTTGTGGAATCTTAATATCTATGAGAAATTAAAAGTATTTCTATGGAGGGTGGCAAACAATATTCTTCTTACAAATGAGGTTTTGGAGAAGAGAACTGGTGAAATGGACTCTATCTGCTGTATTTGTGGAGAACACGAGGAAACATTGATGCATATATTAAAGGACTGCCAAACTATTCGGCTATTGGCTTTCAGGAGCAAGTGGGGCTTGAGACTTGATAAGTGGAATGTGGAAAATCTTGAATAATTGGTGGGAGACTACTTGGATCATAATATCTCATATATGCCTTGGGGGATTGACAAGCAATATGCTTCAGTTATTTGGGCGACTTTACTATATTGTGCGTGGAATTACAGAAGTGGAAAATTATTTGGTTCTGGAAAAAAGATGGATGAGGCTATTTTTGACTTTGAGAGAATTGTGGATGAAATGTCAGAAAAATATGTTTCAGCTAGGGGGAAAAGGTTCTTAAATGGATCATTATGTGGACTCATCCATGGCCTTGCAACTTGAAGATAAATATTGATGTATCCTTTAAAGATGGCAGAACAACAATTGCAGTCGTTTGCCAAAATTTAGAAGGTAAAATTTTACTTATGGCTGTCTAATACTGCATATGTGAATCCTTGTTTGAGGCTGAGATAAAGGCCGTTAGATGGGCATCAAAGATAATGGCTGAAAAATGATGGAGAAATCTAGAATAGACTTCGAATGCTTTAGCTATTGTCAAAGTTGTTAAGGACGCTGCAGATCCTTATAGATGGAGCACAATGTTTGACATGCTAAAACTACAAAGTCTCTTTGAAGATCATGGATGGTAAATTGGGTGGCAGAATAGATCCTCTAATTCCCTTGCTGATAAAGCAACAAAGTGAACCCTTTTGAATAATACTCCTCTATTTTTTATGTTTCTAATATGGAGTTACTTTCTCTTAGACTTAATAACTTAGCTGCATTTGATGCGCTAGGTGCATGTTAATGTTTTGTTTCTCCCCTCCTATTTTGGAAGGCTTTTTGTGCGTAATGCAATTATATTTTATCCAAAAAAAAAGAAAAAATCATAAGACTACGTTTGGTTTGGTCAAAAAGCAGTACTGAAAAGGTGCTAAATCTTCTTCCTAAATTGTTTCAAAGATTCTAATTCCTTTACTGGAATATTGTCAAATAAAGAGTTTTTTTTTTTTAATCCATTTTACTAAGATTAATTATAAGACTGCAAAGTGCAAATACTATTATAAATATATAAATCACCAAAATAAGTGAATTTATATATGTTAGATTAAATTGTTATGACAAAAGAAAAGGCTCTCCATAGCTCTAAATGTTGTTGGATAATGATGTTTCTAAACTTTTTGTTGATAAAATAATAATAAAAAAAAAAAAAACAAGCAAACAAATTACTCAGGTTACACGTACGCGTTGTATTTGTTTTAAAAGGAGTAGCTAAGGACTTTTACTAAAAACTTTAGATTAAGAATTATAAAATATATGTCCCCTAGTTGTCTAAGGAATGCTTCTACAGTAGGATTTTTTTTTGTCATATTAAATTGAAGGAAGGGAGTTTTTTAAAATGAAAAATATTATTTATTATTATTAATGATGGAGCACCAGTGAAAAATAAATATCACTGGCCATTTAATTGATTACTACTGAAAAAATTATTTTTCCACATTTTTAATATTAAAAAAATTAAATACTTTTAATTAGTAAATACAACATTAATAATAAACTATATTGGTAATCATCATTAATAATTATAAATAACACAACTTTTTAAAAATTGATCAAAAGCTAGATCGAATCCCCGCCATTTTCACTAAAATAAAATACAATACAATATGTATAAATCAAAACCTATACATGTTGATCGGACTAGGTTTGCACCTTCAAATGAATAACAGGCCGATGGCCCAAAGTTGAGTATATTGGATCATTGACATTCTAATCAGTTAGTTAGTAAATTCGTCAAAATATATAAATAATATGCATAGGCATAACCGTATGATTTTTTTTTTTTAAATATCTATACTATATATAAAATTTAATTATACTGTAAAAACATTTTTTTTTATCTTTATAAGCATTAAACACGAATAATAGATGAATTTTAAATAAATAAAAATATTGCTTAATTAAAAATAGTAAATAAACATTAAAAAATAATAAGTAAAATATTTTAATTATTATATTATTAATCCACTGTATGTAAAATAGAAACAATAATCAACATATTTATAAATATATTTATTATAAATTAATAAACTAAATTTAAGTACATGGATAATAAAATACAGAATTTGTATATGATATCTTTGGTAAGAGTCCGAAGTTTGTATAATATCACAGTTTTTTTAAGAACGATTTCATCCTCACTCGTGCGAATGATTTATTAACGATCGTTTCTCAAAATACAACGGATATTCTAAATTTTTATTTTAGCACCACCAAAAATTTATTTTCAAACTTAAAAAACACCTAAACTATATCACCACTTTCACTAAAACCCAAAATCCCGTTTTTATGATTTTCCTCTTCTAAAACCTCAAAACTATATACATATAGACAGTAAACAAAAAATAAAACTGACATCCAAACAATTAAAATAGAAATTAAAACTAATAAAAACTAATTAACATCTAATTAATTTATTCAATAAAAGGATTTGTAACTGGCAACTGTTACGCCAGTTACAAAAATCCAACAATCCTCCACATAAATAAATTAAACTAGCATCATTCTATACACAGGTGATAAAGCTCTACGGTTGGAGTCTGCATAGGATAGGTAGATGTTACTCTTTGAATATTCCCTTGTGAAAATGTATTTACTTTACTAATTAAATGGTAGACACGATGTCCTTGAATCATTATATCATTTATGTAAATGATAATACACCTCACACAGGATCCTTTACTGATATTTTCCAGTTCTCATTATTATGTTTGTTTTGGCCATGAACATCGTCATGGTTCTGCAAGAGTTTAAATAATTGCACCCACCACAATTCTCCTTGAAGCGGCCAATCTTCACTCCCACATAGGTAATTCTTTTGTTTCTATATAATCCTCATAGATTACCAAACATCCGAGAATCATTAAAAGTATAGCTTAACCTTTTTTATCTATAACTATTTCATCATAGAAATGGGTAAGGGTAAAAAACTCCACAGTGATCCATATCAGTCTTTACAATTACATTGTCCCGTTGAACCTAGATCTTGGGATCTCCAGTCACATAGGTCGGGTTTCCATCATATTGACTTTCTTCTCATGGACTTCAATCTCATTCCCCTCGACGACTTCTCAACTAGTTCTCTGTTTAACTTTTTGGTTAGTGGATCTATAATATTTTCTTTTGACTTTACGTAGTATATAGAAATCACTCTAGTTGAGATTAACAATCTAATGAAATTGTGTCTTTGACGTATATATCTAAACTTTCCATTATACATGATATTATGTGTCTTGCCAAATGAAGATTGATTATCGCAATGTAAGCTAATTGTAGGCACAGGTTTCAGCCATTGTGGA
This sequence comes from Ochetophila trinervis, assembly GCA_003254975.1. NCBI lineage: Eukaryota > Viridiplantae > Streptophyta > Magnoliopsida > Rosales > Rhamnaceae > Ochetophila > Ochetophila trinervis. The sequence goes on along the minus strand of QANX01007019.1, from coordinate 14,563 downwards.
ATGTCCTCTAAGAATTGACGTAACCATTCAGCATCTTCTCTATATTTGTCCAAAGCTATGGACTCAGACTCCATAGTGGAACGAGCTATAACTATTTGTTTGGAGGACTTCCATGTTACAAATGCACCAGCCAATGTAAATACATATCCACTAGTAGACTTTGAATTCTTTATATCAGAAATTCAACTAGCATCACTATATCATTTTAATACAGCTGGATATCTTGTGTAGTGCAGTCCGTAAGCACGAGTATATCGTAAGTACCTCAGTACTCGCACTATCCCTTTCCAATGATTTTGGTTTGGATTACTCGTGTATTTGCTTAGTCTACTTATTGAGTAGGCTATATTCGGACTAGTGCAACTCATCAGGTACATTAGACTTCCAATCACCCTAGAATATTCCACTTGGAAAACACCTTCTCTTTTATTATTGGAAAGATGTAAATTCATATCTATGGGTGTTCTGGCTATACGAATATCATTTTTACTGAATTTATCCAGTATTTTATCTATATAATGTGACTGACTAAGAATGATTCCATTCAAAGACTTGTAAATTTTAATTCCCAATATCACATCTGCAAACTCCATGTCTTTTATATCAAACTTTGTATTTAACAAAGCTTTGGTAGTTTGGATCATATTATCGTTACTACCCACGATAAGTATGTCATCTACATATTGACATAAAATGACATATCCATCGTCTGTATCTTTTATATAGATACACTTGTCACATTCATTTATTTTGTACCCATTTTCCAACATGGCAAAATCAAATTTTTGATGTCATTGTTTTAGAGCTTATTTTAGACCATACAGAGATTTCACCAGTCTACAGACTTTCCTCTCTTGTCCTGGAGCAAAAAAATCCTTAGGTTGCTCCATATAGATCTCCTCATCAATATCCACATTTAGAAATGTTGTTTTTACATCCATCTTATGTATCTCTAAATTCCGTAAGGCTGCTATCCTTATGAAATTTATCTCATCACTGGTAAATATGTATCAAAATAATCAAGGCATTACTTTTGCTTGTAACCCTTTATTACTAGCCTTGCTTTGTATTTATCAATAGTTCCATCTGCTTTCATCTTCCTCTTGAAAATTCACTTGTAACCTAAAGGTTTACAACCATGAGGTAGATCCACTATTTCCCAAGTATGGTTTTGCGAAATATAATATATTTCACTTTTGATTGCCTCTTTCCATAAAAGACATTCATGAGAGTTTATAGTTTCCTGAAAGCTTTGAGGTTTGCTTTCCAGTATGTAAGTAAGAAAATATGGACCAAAAGATTATTCTGTTCTCATTCTCTTACTACGTCTAAGCTCAACCTCATCCTCTAGTCCATGATCACTATCTAGACTATCTTCATAGATATATTCAAATGTTTGTTTTGACGAACTCAGTCCCTTATCAAATTTGTATGGAAAATTATACTCAAAAAATGAAGCATTTTTCAATTCCATTATTGTATTTCTGTGTATATCTGAAATCTCATATCCGTACACTAGAAATCGATATGCTCTGTTATCTTGTGCATAATCAATAAAAATGTAATCAACTGTTTTTGGACCTATCTTTACTTTCTTTGGAGTATGTACAACTACTTTGGCTAGACACCCCTACATTCGTAAATAATTGTAGGAAGGCTGTCTTCCATGCCAAAGTGCATAAGATGTTTTCACATCCTTCTTCCGGAGCACCTTATTTAAAANAAAGACATTCATGAGAGTTTATAGTTTCCTGAAAGCTTTGAGGTTTGCTTTCCAGTATGTAAGTAAGAAAATATGGACCAAAAGATTATTCTGTTCTCATTCTCTTACTACGTCTAAGCTCAACCTCATCCTCTAGTCCATGATCACTATCTAGACTATCTTCATAGATATATTCAAATGTTTGTTTTGACGAACTCAGTCCCTCATCAAATTTGTATGGAAAATTATACTCAAAAAATGAAGCATTTCTCAATTCCATTATTGTATTTCTGTGTATATCTGAAATTTCATATCCGTACACTAGAAATCGATATGCTCTGTTATCTTGTGCATAATTAATAAAAATGTAATCAACTGTTTTTGGACCTATCTTTACTCTCTTTGGAGTAGGTACAACTACTTTGGCTAGACACCCCCACATTCGTAAATAATTGTAGGAAGACTGTCTTCCATGCTAAAGTGCATAAGATGTTTTCACATCCTTCTTCCGGAGCATCTTATTTAAAATCTAATTTGCTGATAAAATAGCTTCCCCCACAAGTTCTAAGGTAACTCAGAATTTAATAGCATTGCATTCATAATTTCCTTGAGTGTTTGATTTTTCCGTTCAACCACACCATTGGATTGTGGTGAATACGGTGGAGTGACTTCATGTCTAATCCCATTTTGAGCACAAAATTCATCAAAAAGATTTACATATTCCCCACCGCAATCACTCCTTATTACTTCGATTTTCTTATTAAGTTGATTCACAACTTCAACCTTATAAAGTATAAATTTCTCTAAGGCTTCATCTTTGCCCTTTAGCAAATAGACATAGCAATATTTCGTGCTATTATCAACAAAGATAATAAAATATTTATCACCTCCTCTCGTTGGTGAAAATTTCAGATCACATATGTCACTATGGATCATATCCAAAGGTTCGGTATTCCTTTCAATAGTGTGATATGATAACCTCGTCATTTTTACTTCAACGCATGTTTCACACTTATATTTATTGTCAATTTGAAATGTGGGAATATGATTTAATTAATCTCTTCAGAGTATTATAATTAACATATCCTAGTCTACCATGCCATAAATTGGAAGACTCAAGCAAGTAAGTATAAGAAATACTAGCTTTATTCATATTTTTAGGTTTTACAGTCATTACACTAAGTTTGAAAAGCTCATTGGCTACATAGCCTTTTCCCACAAACATATTATATTTTAATAATATGACCTTATCAGACTCAAACACCATGCAAAATCCATACTTGCTTAGAAGCGATTTAGATACCAGATTTTTACGTATATCTGGTACATACAGCACGTTGTTCAGAGTCAGGTCTTTCCCGGAAGTTATCATCAGAATCACATTCCATTCACCTCTTATTTCAGACGTTGCAGAATTTTCCATGAGTAACTTCTCTCCACTTTCAGTTGGTTCGAAATAAGTGAACAAACCTCTGTCTGAGCATACGTGGTGAGGTGCACCAGTGTCAATCCACCAATCCTTTAGGTTTGACCCAACAAGATTCACTTCAAAAATTACGGCTCTCAAATCGATGTCATCGACCTAACTGGTGAGTTTCTCCACCACATATGCCATTTTATTTTTCCGTTTGGGCAATCTGCAATTTGTCAATTTGTGACATATCCCGTCACAATTAACACATTTCCCTTGGAATTTGGGATGTTTACATACCTCTCCCTTGGGACCTAGCTTGGAATTCTTTCTAGCAATTTTTTTTTTTGTCATGGAGCCTTGAGCATGCTCCACCACATTAGTTTTAACAAAAGCCTGCGATGATGATCTCTTCTCTAATTGTTTGTTATCTTCCTCAATGCGAAGTCTAACAATCAGATCATCCATGCTAATCTCATTTCGCTTATGCTTAAGGTAGTTCTTGAAGTCTTTCCAACCTAAAGGCAGTTTCTCAATAACACATGCCACTTGAAAGGCTTCACTAATCACCATCCCTTCAGAATGGATTTATTGAATGATTACTTGCAGCTGTTGGACTTGATTGATAACAGCCTTGGTATCAACTATCTGATAATCCAAGAAACAACCCACTACAAACTTTTTGGAACCAGCATCCTCTGTTTTGTATTTCTTATATAAGGTTTCCCATAGCTCATTCGTTGTCATCTTGCTACTGTATGCACGATTCATAGTATCAGATAGGCCATTCAAAATATAATTCCGACTTAGATAGTCAGAACTCTTTCAGGCATCCAAAGTCATAAGAGTACTTGCATCGCTATTCTCATTGCTCTCCGGTGCTTAACCTAGCTAGGTTCAATGTGCTTAAATAGAATAACATCTTTTGTTGCCACCTTTTAAAATCTTTTCCATCAAATTTTTCTAGTTTCTAGTCAAATAGAAACTTGTGCACTCAAAGTTAACGCTTTTGCCACATGAATGATACTCACATTGTATGAGGAAATATTAGCCTATGTTGCCATTTTCTATATATGAGTGGAAATATAAATTCATTAGTTGTTGAACAAAATTGTCCCAATACACTTATTACACAAATTTCACCAAGAAAAATGCACAAATTTAAAGTTTAAAACTCAATTTAAAACCTTTATGGAATTACTGTATACACCTATAAATTGTTGTATACGCACCACATAATTAATGTATACACTAGTCAACGACTGTCAATGGTCAACGAAAGTTAATGGTCAACGTCCACGTGACATGTGCTACGTCATAAGGCTCCACATGGCACACACATGGCTGCCCACGTGGTTGTCAACATGGCATGGGCCAGCTCTACAAACAAGCTCTGCCTCACCTCACCATTAGGCCTAACTAGACCAAACCCAATTCCAGCCCAGCAGAAGCTCAAGCCTAGCCTAGGCGACGCCAGACCTGCTGCCTCAACCCAGTAGCCCAAAACATCAAAACAACGTCATTTTGGGTCTTCTCCTTCACCCATTTTACTGCTACTGGTTCGTGTTATGGGGAGCGCGACCCAGTTTCTGACCCGACTGTATCTCTTTCTTTCGACCTCCGTTTTCGACGCCGTTTGTCAGGTTTTCTTTGTCTCGTCGCCCTTGTTCGGATTCAAGTGTCAATTTAAATTAAAACTCACCTAATAAATAAATTAACAAAATACAGATTCTGCAATAACATTAAAAACATAACAAAACAAAACAAAAAAACCTTCACAATATATATATANACCGTGAATTTGATTTTGTTAGAGTTAACATTTAAAGAGTGTAAAAGTATTTTTAGTAGTTATGCTCATTGGAGTTTATGTAGTACAAATAATAGAAATTATGTTCATTATATAGCATAATATCTATTTAATATTCAATAAATGTTTACAGTTAATTTTTAATAAATTTTGTTCAGAATAAAAATGACTGATAGTAAATAATATTCTAAATGATTTATTTATTATATTTTTATTATTGTTATTCTCTGTTTTTATATTTGCTTTCTTCTAGGTTTCTTTTTGTATTTGTCGTCTTTTCCTCTCTTTTCTTGGTAGCAACTACCGCAACATCTCTATATTATTAAGGGACTCATACCAAACTGGAGTAAATGTTATTAAGATTTTTAAAAAATTATAAATCACTAAGAGATAAATTTCTAAAAAGAAAAATAGATGTAATGGTAGTGTAGCTTGCTAGCTTATTGAGTGTTTGGATCCACGAGGTAATCCTGCACATTAAGTAGGTGAGGAGCAAAAGGCTTCTTGCTATAAACCTTGTCGTGTTCAACAAATCTGCCATTTTAGAAATATGCGATATGCACATTGCTTTTGAAAGTAGATGAAATTAAGACTTGGTGGGAGGGAAGAAGAGAGAGAAAGTCGACATTTTGGGAGGGAAGGAGATGATAGAGAGAGATGTCGTTTTGGGAGCGAAGGATAGGAGCAAAGATAGAGGAGAAGAGAGATATATTAAATTGTTTATTCACTCTAATAGATTTTTCATAGGTAGAGCGTCATTTTGATGTTGTTACAGTTTGACAGAGCTCTTTCACGCAACCATTTGATAGAAATTTTTTACAATATTTATGATACATCAAGTAGAACCAAATGCTCTAATACTAATTGCACAACAAAAAAATAAGATAAAAATTTGATATACATTGGACAACGTGATATACAATAAAAATAGTTGGTTTTTGGCTGNAGAAGAATATTATTTTGGCTTAAATTTTCAACAAGTTAAAAAAATTATTTGATTAAAAGTTTAAAACTCACATCATCTAATCATATAAGATATAATTTATCACGTAAATTATCTACAATTATAAAATTGTATTATTTTTTTATATTGTAATAATTTTTTCTACCAATATAATTATTCATGTGAAATAATCAGACATCCAGAATTTATTATTCAATAAAAAAAACAATGACAAAAATAAAAGACATTCTAAATCAATTGAAAAAATAAAAAGGATTACAAAAGTACATGTTCAGAATTTCCAACTATTGATAGCGACTCTGGCTCAAGTGACGATATCATAGATGTACTAGTGAAGTTAAAAGTGATTATGAATGAGAGTCACTAATTCAACAGAGATTGAGTCCATTCACAGGTAAATAATATTACACTCATGCAACTCAATATGAGGATCATGAAAGTAGAGAATGTGGACTAGGAATTGGTGCTATAGGAAAATATTATACGCGCAGATAAATGAATACAATGGAAATATCACAACAAGAAGATGAATAATTTTTTACAAATTTTGGATCAATGAGGATTGAAGGTGACTATAACCCTTATTTCATGGATGATTATGGAATGTCGTCAAGTAATAATTCATGAATACATTCTCAAATTCAACCATCAGAGGCTAATAGTTATGAACAAAGACAATCAATGTCATATCCATATCATGCCTATTAGCAAAGACAATTACATGAAATATTATATTCATATGGTTGGCATGTTAACAATTACATGCAAAATTATCAAGGAGATGTGCCTTTTGATCAATATTTCTTTCAATGCACAACTAGAAATGAGGATGAGGAAGATAGTGAAAATTTTAAACCACCAAGAAATTATATGTGGTATTGATTTATATTTAAGTAATCATATACTTGTAGTATTATTCTGATTAATGAATAATTCATTACTTAATTAATAACATTTTTGTTTTTATCAGCAAATATTATAAACCTCTTAATTATTATAAATATGATTTCCATTCAATATTTTTTCAATTTTTATAGCTAAATTGATAAAATATCTAATAAATAAGCATATTCTAAAGTTTCATAAAAAATTTCCATATTTTTCTATAAATTTACGTCATTTTTTTCGTTTTTTCATTGATATCGATATTCTGTCAATATTTCTATCGATATTTTCATCAATACCGATATTTTCATTATTGAGTTCAACTATACTGTACAGTTTTACCAAAAAAAAAAAAAACTATATTTTACAGAAGATTGGAGTTTGTAATCCTCCTTGAAGACACGAATTTTTATTCACCAAAAAAAAACTATATTGTACAGGGATGTTGGAAAAACTTTCGGCATTTGATCCTGTTTGTTTTTTTGGTACTGAATATAATATGGAAATGGTCCTTTACCATATGTGAGAAATGTGAAGTATGATCAGTCGTGACCAAAAAAATTTAATATTTTACATTTTTTTAGTATTAAATATTTACAGAGAAAATTCATAATAATTTTTTTAAATATAAAAATTAGCAGTGACATATATTCAACCTAAAATTTATAATTTTAATACCATATTATATATCACAATTTAGAATCATTATTCTTATAAACTTATCAATTCGAATTTGTAAAAATTAAACTGAAATTATATTATATATTTTAACATGTCTTATTCTACAATATAACCATCATCCATCTTCAATGAAATTTATAGCTGCAGCGAAACTCCGACAAAGCTCTAGCCAATGTATATATTTGATTTCTCCAAATAATAGTTATGTTGGTCTATAAAATTCTCTTTTATTCTACTGAACTACTTGATTTTAAAAGTTTGAATTTGTGAAATGTTGGTTGGAATTGAAATATATATTTTAACGGTCTCCCTTCTTATGTGGACAGAACAATGTGGATATGAAATCCAAGAAACAACGCTCAACACTCGAACATATAATATGAAAACAAAATCCACAAAAAAAAATATAATTTGTAAAGGAGAAAATAATTTAAAAAACTGATACTATTAGGTTTTAAACATAGAATACCAAACTTAACCTGATCTACTTGATTTCAAAACTTTAAAAAATTGTGTTATATGCTTTAGCACCCTGACTTAGAATACCAAACTTAACCTAAACTACTAGATTTCAAAACTTTAAAAAATTGTGTTATATGCTTTAGCACCCTGACTTGAACATTCATTGCAGCCTTGGGAAGCATCTCCCCTTCTGCAGAGCTTTGGCATCGGAAAGGTTTTTTCTTTTTTGGTAAAAAGAGCTGCATTGATGCACAAAAAACCTCCAAAAAGGAGGATACAAACCTAACTTACCTACCCCCAAAATCAGATATCAAAATATCTTTAATATCAATCGGGAGGGGGCCAACACTGTTAACATAAAAAATAAATGAAAAATTATTCAACAAGGCATATTTTGCAATAGAGTCAGCAACCCTATTAGTGTCTCTACTATTCCACTGGAAGCTCCAATTGTAAACAGATTTCCTTCCTCTAATGTGAAAAAGGTGATATCCCGAATCCCATTCAAAAGGATCCTCTCTAGAGTTTATGTCTCTAATAACCGGGTATCGGAAAAGTTAATAGCAATTTGTGCTTTCAGTTTACATTTGTCCTCTCTACTTTCCTCTCACATTTATTTTACTACCAAACATGACATGGATTCATACTTTTTTTTTTCCCTCGCTAAGTTTTTTTCATCTCTTTTTTCCTCATCTTTTTTTGAATTCTAAACAAAGCCTAATAAAGTTTGAATTTTCATTATGATTACATCTTGTTTAGAAAAAGATCATTTTACTAATTTAGTGCCAAAAACTCTACTAAAAAACATAGCAACAATACTACTTCGATATGTCCAATCAAATCATTCGACAACCCTTTAAATTCCTTTTTTTTTTTTTGATAAAAAATGCTCTTAAGTATTAATTTGTTTCATAAATTTTAATTGACAATTGATATATCCATATTTTATTATTATTAAATTTTAGATTCCAAATAAGTTGGTATTGTTTTATACGACTAGTTTATCCATGATTATAAGTTATATTAATATCGACCATTACTCATTTATTCAAAATTGAGTGATTTTATTTATTATTATTTAAGTATATGGTTGGGTAACAAATAAAATAGTGATTTTCACTATTTTCCTTTTAAGTTGTATATATTTAAAGTCATTTACATTATATTTATTTTTCATTTATAAAACTAATCGTATTATTTATGTCTTTAGAAAGATAAAATTGTTAAGCTAAACTAAATTTTTTATATTATTTATTTATTATATGCATAATGAATTATACAACAAAAGATTTTACTTTTAAAAATGAAGTCACCAAATAATATATTTTCTAAATTTTATATTCATCCCAATCTGCATATATATTTTTGCTGAGAACCAGAGACCCCTTTCTATATAATTTCTTAACTTTTTAATTTTTTTTAAAGATTAAAAGTATTGATATTTGTCATCAATTGCGATGATAGTGATTGAGATATTTTCGATATGATAATTATTAATTAACTGTATTTAATTATATAATAATTTTTTATTTTAAACATATTATATTGAAAATTAATTTTTTTAAATAACTATTTAAATTGCTAAATAAGTTATAAATTTCATCGGCGACTTTCATTTAGCGTTTGATAAATAATATATTTTAAAATTTAAATACTATCTTTAAATACTATATGACAATGAAACATGCTACATTTTTCAATTTTCCTTGAGGGAATATACATTAATTTATGAAAAAAAGTGCTATACTAAATAGAATATATTGTTTATGACCCCAAAATATTTAAATCTTTGCAACTATTAGCAATTAAAACATTTTTTTTAATTTCTTTGGGCTGAAATTATAAATTAGAAACTTATATGAAGCAAAGAGATTGATACTATTATTCAACAAAAAAAAAAAAGAGATTGATATTATTAGTGGCAAGCGGAGTTAAAAAATGCAAGTGAAAAAGCTAATCAGAAGGTAATTTATCATCTGCAAAGATCACGTGTGGATTATCTTTGAGAGAGATAGAAATTGATTTTTTTTTTTGGTAATAAGAGAGAGAGAGAGATGGATAGTTAAGCAATAGGTAGGCAATAATGGCTGGTGTGCAGTGATACAGAGGTAGAAGCATGGCCATTTCTGTACGGAAAGCGATATTCCCCGTAAAAGGAAACACCAGAAAAAAGAGTGGATTTTGTTTTGGGATATTGAATATTTAGTTTTAGAGTATTTGTCCCTTTTTGTCCAACATTTTGCAGTTTAGTCCTTCATGTTTTCGTATATATCCAGATGAAAACCCACTCAAACCAATCATGTGTCAATGTCAAATATTTTACTCATTGAAGAATATTCAGGCTTTGTGTTGCCAAAAAATTAATACAAATATTGTTTCCTTTACCAGATCTAAAAATAAGCTTTAGGTTATTACCAAAAAAAAAAAAAAGCTTTTGGCTAGAGCTCAAGGATCATGATTATTAGTAAAAAATATTGAAATATGAGCTTTTAAATTACCAAAAACAAAAATGAATTTCTAAAAAATGGGGTAAAAACGTCCAAAAAAAAAGTGAAGCCAATTTTTTATTTGGCTCTCCCATTTTTATTTGGGTAGTACTAAAAGTTGGGGGAGGTAGAATTATATTATATACTAAAATGGGGTAGAGACTTCAACATTACTTCAGGAAATTGAAATTCTTGCGCTCAAAGAAAAAATAAAATTTAAACCTAATAAAGCGGGTGCAACATAGTGCTAGGACAATTTAGTTTCAATCCATATTAATCCTGTTTGGCTAAGTGAAAGGAATTTGATTTTTGATTAAGAAGTAAAGTAGTATAGATTGAAGTGATCCGAGGATCAATCATATCTACAAATTATAAATTAAAATGCACACATATTTTTTAAAAATACATATGGATTTACTATTTTAAATTGTAAATAAATTACTAACTTTTATCTTTTTAATATTTTTTATTTTAATAAATTACATAGATTAATAGGACTATAGCTGTTAAAGTTGTTTGGATGATTGTTTTTAGAAATCAAAACCATGAAAGTTTTGTTCACAGCATTCCTTCACTTTTTTCTCTTTGAATTCTCAAATGCTCCTGTATTTGTTTCTCTCCGAATCCCCAAATCCCTCAGTTGGAGTTAACCCAAAAATTTGTTTCAGTTCCTCAGAGCAATACAAAGTATTAGCCAATACCTATTTTATGACAGGCCATGCCATTCTGAATTATAGTCTCTGTTCCAAGTTTCATTGACCATGAATATGAATAGAGGAGAGATAAATAATTACAAGTCGCGACAAAATTTAATAAAGTTAAATAATAATAAAATAAAAATGAAAAGGGCAAAAAGGCCCTTGAATTGTTTAATATATACGAATCTTCCCCCTGCTTCCCCGGCATTTCAGTTTTTAACACCATTCGATATTCATCTTTAACCTTTTAAAGCAGCTAAAGGGCAAAGACGTGAAAAAGGACTTCATATTTTGCTTCACCATAAAAAGCCTGTTTCTTTATAACACTCTCACTTACATAATTACATTCTCTCTCTTCTCTCTCTCTCTGTTTCTTTCTCTTTCACTCATTGGTGGCTTTTTCAGAGCTCTCTTTCAAGTTTCAACCAAATAACTCAGATCACCAAAACCAACATTACCCCAATCTGGTAAGTTAAGACCCAATAAATTCTGTTCCCCCAATCATCCAAACCCTCATAGTTTTTTTTGAGGATTTTTATTTATTTATTTATTTATTTTATTATCCCTCTCTTACATACCATTCTCCGTTGGATCTAAGATGGGTCTCTTTCTTTGTTTTTCTCTAACCTAGGGTTTCAGCTCAGATTCTTTACCTTAATTTGGAAAATAAAAAAATGCCGCCATTTCTCGCCCTGGACTTGTCCCTCTTTTAGTTTCTGCCTCGCAATAAACCTCCATTTTTGGCAACTTTTTTCTTTTCGCGGTGGATTTTTTTTTTTTTAAATTTTCTATTCTATAGTAATTAAGAGAAAAAACATTTATTTGGTGTTTCGGATAGGAAGAAGAAGGAGGTGGGAAGATTTTATGGCGAGAGAAAAGATTCAGATCAGGAAGATCGACAACGCGACGGCGAGGCAAGTCACTTTTTCGAAACGGCGAAGAGGGCTTTTCAAGAAAGCTGAGGAACTCTCTGTGCTCTGCGATGCCGATGTTGCTCTTATCATTTTCTCTTCTACTGGAAAGCTTTTTGAGTACGCCAGCTCAAGGTCTTTTCCTCTCTCTCTCTCTCTCTCTATATATATATATATATCTTATTCGCTGTAAATTAATTTGGTATCTCAGTTTGTTCTTTGGAAGTGTTTCAAAATTCTTAGCAACGAAGGAAGAAAAAAACTTAAATTATTTNTTTTTTTTTTTTAAATTTTCTATTCTATAGTAATTAAGAGAAAAAACATTTATTTGGTGTTTCGGATAGGAAGAAGAAGGAGGTGGGAAGATTTTATGGCGAGAGAAAAGATTCAGATCAGGAAGATCGACAACGCGACGGCGAGGCAAGTCACTTTTTCGAAACGGCGAAGAGGGCTTTTCAAGAAAGCTGAGGAACTCTCTGTGCTCTGCGATGCCGATGTTGCTCTTATCATTTTCTCTTCCACTGGAAAGCTTTTTGAGTACGCCAGCTCAAGGTCTTTTCCTCTCTCTCTCTCTCTCTCTATATATATATATATATATCTTATTCGCTGTAAATTAATTTGGTATCTCAGTTTGTTCTTTGGAAGTGTTTCAAAATTCTTAGCAACGAAGGAAGAAAAAAACTTAAATTATTTTATGTCAAATCGACTATCTGCAACTCAAGGGATTAATCTTATACTCATAAGCTCTGCACTTTTTAAAACTATTTTGTGGGTTTAAATAATAATAAAATGTTGTTTTCTAACCAGCTATACTGGTTCCTTCTTCATGTAGCTATTTTTTTCTTATTTTTTTTATTTTCTTTTATTTTTTGTATCTTCTTCATCTCTCTCGCATACAGTCAAACATACGAATGCTCGCAGATCTCCATTTCTTCTAATTTGGACTTGTTTTTGGATTTGCTTTAGAAATATAGTATTTTAGTGTTGCATAAAATGGCAAGGGAAAAAAATGGTTTACATTGACTTGTCATTTAGCTTGGAGATGTGAGGACAGTAGGAGTACTTTCTTCTGGGTATATATATATAAAGGAATACTACAATGGGCGACAATCCATTGTAAGTAGTGGACGATATTCTCCACTATAGAAAAATCATATATATATATGTATATAGATATATTATAGATAAAGAACACCTATGAAGAATCTATTCATATCATCTATCAATAACCTTTACAAATATTAACATTTCACCGAGAACGAAACTGACAGCGCATATATATTTAATTTATTTTTAATAAAACTATTAGCACCTCAATTAGAATAATGAATGTGGTACACTTTCTTTTTCATAAAGAAAGTTTCAATATTATTGTCTGAATAAAAATGGAGAATAGATATATATATATATATATATATATATATAGATGAAAGTAGCAAGCTATATCTTTATCTTAAAAAAATATTAAGTCTACAATTTTCACTTATTTTCTATAAAATTTGTATAATAGAAAAAACTTTGCTGGATTTACTAACATGTCTTGTAGTCCATTTAATTTTATTTCATTCAATTATATATATATTTATTCTTTTGATCTGTGGTCCAAGTTGACCAAAGTGGAACTAAGGCAGTTATTAAATTGGGCTGACTGTTGTATTTCATTTAAAAAAAGTAGCATCCTCTCTCATGCATAGGGGATCAATACCATACCATTTGTCCATATTTAGGTAGTCCAAAATAAAAGATACAAAGTATAAGAAAATCTAAGTTAAATTTACGTAATTTGCTAAATCCAAAGGACATATATACTGGTTATAGATTACTGACATTTCCAAGGAAGTACTTGATTCTTTACCATAACTCTCTTTGAAAATGTTAGAGATGAAAGGTTATCATTTATGTATATTTAGGTTGTTTCATAAGGAAATGTTGAAGTATATATTGATTTTAGAGAGCTAAATCCCAAAAATGTTTTTTTATTCGAAGGTGATATATACACTGGATATATATATACATGTATGTATGTATGTATATAGATATAGATATATCTGTAAGTATATCATGTTGTGGTTTCTTCTGTAAGCTGGAATGATTTGGTGGCCTGCCTGAATTATTATTTTTTATTTTCTAGCTTCAAATATATGTACTAAAATAATATTAGTGTTGTGATACCTAAAATTACTTCAAGCTGTAACTAGTTTATATAGTTTATTCTTTGAAGTNATATAGTTTATTCTTTTAAGTACTACTGAAATTTATTACAAAATAATTGGTTTGCTAGTAGAATTACACTCTATATCACCTTCATCTTCTTTTCTTCCTCGTATATAATAGCGTTGTTACCGTAACTGACTTTGTATTATTTAACTTCCCCTTATGAAGCATGAAAGGAATTCTAGAAAGGCATAATTTGCACTCGAAGAATCTTGAGAAACTCGAACAGCCCTCTCTCGAGTTGCAGGTTAGTTCTTCTTATATTCATGCATCTATAAAGTAATATACATACATACATATATATATATATATCTATGCACACACTAAAAAACTCTTTTG